>OOFC01048695.1:15754-41199 GCA_900323345.1 Pseudochromis fuscus
GCATCCGCGTACAAACAAATACCTCTTTAGAATTCTACACAGCACTCCGCTGCAGCGTGTTTGGTTTCCAGGCAGCACTGCATTATTAATGCACCCATCTCCCCCCGTCCTCCCACCCCCCAGAGCACAGAGAGGAGGGAGGGGACAGAGAAAAGGGGAGAGAACAAGTTGGGGTGGGGTTAAAAGAAAGAGCAAAGTTATACATAAAGGTTGCTAATTAGCACAGCCTGCTCGCAGTGCTGTTTGATATTAAAATGAACCAAATTAGACGCAGTTTAAGATTTAAGAAGATCTGCAATGTGTATCAACTCCCAGCGTACAACGTGTTTAATGCCTTTGAGGATAAGGAGTGCGAGCGTTAACAATGTGTTTGCACTTTTTGTGTCAAATATGGAGACAGGAAACAGTTAATGTAGCATCAAGGGTCAGTCCCGACTTAGTGAGTGATTCAGGAAGTAGTAAAGTGGCTACGAGTGTGATGTCATCAGATGGCAAGCTACACATTCAGGAGGAGACTGCGTGATAACAGTGACGCCTTGGGCTTGGACTGGGTGTATTTTGAAGCTATCGGACTGTGCAACATGTGCTTATGATACGTCAAATTTTTATTCCAGTCCAAAACCTGGTTGCAAAAAAATCTCCTAAATCTCTGTTATAAAATGCAAATGTTTGAATAAGATAGTTTTGCTGTAAATGCAGTACATTTATATAGCGCTTTCTTTACCTTAGCTAGGTCCCAAAGCGCTTTACATGGCAACTCATTCCCCCATTCACACACACTCACACACCAATGGCTACCGAGCTGCCATGCATTGCATTGGGAGCAACTTAGGCTTCAGTGTCTTGCCCAAGGACACTTCGACATGTGGACAGGAGGAGCTGGGGATTGAACCCACAATCTTACAATTTATACACAACCCGCTCTACCACCTGTCATCAGTGTTCAGTACAGCTGGGTTATCATGTGGTAGAGGTCTGTGCTCTCTGGGTGCTTTCTAGTTTCAACCTCTAGTCTAATTCATTGTTTTGCTGACATGAGAATTTAGCCCTGAATTTGTCCAAAATCATCCATAGTGTTCGATCACGAAACTCGTCCATCTGTGAACATGACTCACTGCTTAATCTTGTACTACTGTCTGGGTTGATGATGATCTTCCTTGTTTCACAGAGCCAAAAATTGCACACTATCAACGGACTTTTGAGAAGTTAAATTGAGCTCTCTAATCACATTGGTCTTTTGCCCATAAAAAAGAAATTACAACACACTTCTCAAAATCTTCAATTAAATTATCTTATTTAATATTCATCCTGATAGTGTTGAATATTTGAAATTATTATTATGAGCTTCATCAAGAAGACACACACAGCTGGACCAGTGTGCTGCAGCAGACAGTGGTGCATTGTGGGATACCCTTAAGTTATTAATGCAGTTTCAAAGCAGCCAAACAGCG
The DNA here is from genome assembly GCA_900323345.1 of Pseudochromis fuscus. Classification (NCBI taxonomy): domain Eukaryota; kingdom Metazoa; phylum Chordata; class Actinopteri; family Pseudochromidae; genus Pseudochromis; species Pseudochromis fuscus. The sequence goes on from OOFC01048695.1 coordinate 17,206, forward strand.
CTTCAAGAACAGGTTCAGCCTACTGTTTTTGGCATTTTCCTAATATGGGACCCACTTACCCACCACCTGGCATCACATGAACTTGTACTTAAGTGTCTTGTTGTGGGAATTGGCACAAACCCAAGAAAAAAGTACACAGAAACACTTAACCCATCTCCAAAGTTCACAATGAACAACTTATTTCAACTGTTGTAGGAAAGTGATGCAAGTTAAAATGAACAGGCTTTAAAACAGTGAAACTGATACATTTAGGAGGATTTTTTACAGCCGACCAATATTATTCTGTCAACACTAGGATTCTAAGATCATTAGCTGACGATCATAAAGACAGATAATGTGTTTAAACTCCTGGCCAGACTGCCAAGAATGGGATTCTCGCTGTGATGAACAGTCTCTTTCTGCCTGACTCTCTGTCTCACTCTCCGTGTCTAATTAACAAACCCAGACGTATCTGAAATACCGGGAACCTGGCAGTCACAGACGTAGAGAGAGGGAAAGAAAGAGGCGAACGAGGGAGACGGAGAGATAAAGATTCCAATTTCCCCAGTCACTGACATCATAAGGAACACATTGTGTCTCCTCACAGATTGGCATCGAGCATGCCTCGACGCTGCAGCCGCCACTGCTAAAATGCTAAGAGTTAACCTTTGGTAGGCCAAATGTAGGTATGTTTTTGAAGCTACCATATTTCCCTCAGCTCTTTTAATTCTACCTTGTTCAGGGACTTCATTTCCTATTCAAGGTAATGGGGTTGGAGTAATGAATTCTCGTGGAGTCCAAACCATGTCCCCCTTGTGACCTCCTGTCTGTAAATGAAATAGTCAGCAGTGCACCAGGCAGGAGGGTCATTCTGGTATACAGCGCTCTGCAGGGAGAGCTCCGGCAGATTCTCCCCTCCATCATCTCTAAATGAAACTCTGCAACCTTTGTTTTTTTTCTCCTCTAACAAGTTTGAGAATCGCGGCGCAATTTGTTCTTATTTTTCTTGGCAATGAAATTGTGAGGCAATCCACCAAGGATGTCAATACCCATTATCTTTTGTCTTTTATTCCGTATGAGCAAACAAAAGAAAACAAAGCGTGGCTGCGATGAGCTCAGAGACTGACTGTTGTCTAGTGTCTCTGATGTGCTACTTGACCAATCAAGCTGTTAAGCCGCCACTGTTTCCCTCCAGTGGAATTGAAATCTGTGAGCAGTGGCGGTGAGTGGCTCTGTGACATCATCTTGTCAAAGCAATCAACCTGGATTTGCTTAAGGGGAATTCAAAGGGTTGTTGATCCCATGGTAACAAAGACTTGAAAGTCTCCTGCAGACTAAAGAATTCGTTCTGTAAAACATTCTGATTTTTACTCAGTTTTAACATTTAACTGAGTGTTTTATCATCATATACACTAGTTTGGCCATTTCAGTGAGAGAGCATTGTTTGAGAGCATAAGGAAAGCCTATGCCTCTTATTAAATTCCCCTAATTTGAAGTGAAATCCAACCAAGTTGGCCCACTAGACTGTGAAGATAAATTATGTTTTTACCTGCATTTGTCTGTCCATCTGTCTGTCTGCTTACAGAAAAACTACTTTTTTTTTTTTTAGAAACACAGGGTCTTAGCTAAGGAAAAAAAAATTCAAATTAGTGTTCTCAAACGATTAAAATGTTTAACCAGATTAATCACAGGGTGGATGTGGGTTAATTTCGATTAATCATGATTAAATATCATCACTTTTTAGTCTGTATTAATCGTGTTTCATTTGCTTGAGGGTGGTTTGTCGCAAGCTAGGTGATGCGTTAGCCGAATTGCTGGCAGTATGTACTAATGTATGCTTCGTGTTAATATAGTGTTTTAACCTGAAAGTGCTTTGGTGAAAAGAAAACTTCTTCCTGCAGAGTGTCAGTCAACTATTCTGTCTTGATGTTTTTGTATTCAAATTTCCTATCACGAGGTCCAATGTGCTGTTTAGCAGCTTCCATTTTGATTGGTTGGTTCTGCTTCCTGTCACCACAGGATGAACTGCTTATTTGTGCATGTGTGATGGCAACTCTACTTGGACAAACTGCCATAAATAAATGCATTGCCAGAGACATTCAGAGTCATTCTGTGCTGCCGATGGATTAATTGTTTTAAAATTATTAATCACATTAATCATGATGATGATTTAATCGTTAATCGTTAATGCATTAATATTACATTTAGGCCAAGACAGGAGGATGGGATCCAGTCCAAGAAAAAAAAAATCCTGATTACTTATGATGGGCAAATATTTGAACAAAGACAATGAATGAGGACAGCAAACACGTATAGGGCAGCAAACCATAACCATTGGCAATGAACAAGAAGAAGATGGTAGTAGTAGGTACAAAGCAGCATGTATGTGGAAAAGTACAAACAACTGGACCTAACAATTGGATAATGTAGAAGTGCAAAAAGATGTAATATTCCCAATGGCCACTAGAGGCTTGCTCCAATTGACATAAATTCAAAAATTGGCATTTTTAATTATGAAATACTGTCAATACATTTAAAAAAAAAGATTATTAAGTAGGTATTAGCCTTTCAAAACCATGAGATTTAGGGGCATGGTGAGTTTGATCAAGACGCAAAACCAGACCTGAACTTGAGTCTCATACACCCCTCTCCTCCCTTCACATGCAAAAATGTTTGCTTCTGGCTTCAAACAACCAACATGGCGAAGTTCAAATGCCAAACTCCTACCTGCAAAATCCACAAACCAACAGGTGACGTCATATTAGCTTTGTTCATTCTACAGTCTCTGCTACAAACTGAAAATAGTAAAATGCTCTTTCAGCTCTTTGGGTAAAATTCATAACATTGCCACACCTTCATGGGTTATGATGAAAATCCACACATGCAGGAGGACATTGTCCACACTCTGAGACAGTTTGGTGAAGAACAGAGATTATGCCTCAGTGGAGGTTTGTGCTCTTTGTTGTCTTTAAACAAACGTAATCTCCAACCATGTGAATGCAACAATTTCACAAAGTTGTCATCTGAACATATTTATAAAGAAACAGAAAAGAAACTGGATATATGTGTTAGAGTAATAGCAGAATCTTTACTATCCATTGTATGCATGGGAAAAATAAGGAATAAAATGTAATCTATGATACAGCCAATGCTCTGTTCCACTTGAGGCCAAAAATAATAACTCTTATATCTTCAGACCTTTTATCATTAATTACCTTTGTCTATAATCTCCTCAGCTGCAGCAAATAACAGTGAGGACACCACAGGTGAAGCTGAACTTATTCCAGTGGCCTGGAGAAAACCCATGTTTAAGAAGTGAGACGATTCATTCAGAAACCACCCCTGAATACAAGCAAGGAAGCTGTGGCCTCTGGGTAACAGTACAAGACAATGGGCAGTGTTTTCAGTGTGAACAAAAACAGAGTTCAGGTTTTGTCTTGTAGCATCTTCTTTACTTTGTGAGAGTGTGTCAGCGTGCAGTGCCTCAAACACTTTTCATGTAGCAAATGACAGTCAGCTTTGCAACTCTGCAATGCAGTGGCTGCACATCAGGAAATCAATACAACGGTTTTACTCAACAGTTCAACTACAGTGACACTAAGATGATGGTGTATTAAAAGAGCAACAAACACACACAAAGAAAGCCAGCAATTTAGATAGACAGTGGAGTATGGGGTGACAGATAAGAAGTGGAAGAGGGGAGAAATTGAAGTATAATTTAGTTTAGAAACAGAATTACCTCGTTTTTTTGAATTATGCACTTGTACTTTTCAAAGATAATCAAATGTTATTTAATTTGCATACAGTGATAAGGCTAGTGCACCATCGGTTTTAACAGGCTTTTTTTTTTTTTTTTTTCAAACCATGCATGTCAAATGGAAATGGGCATTTAGGACAACTGTTTTCCCACTTTGGACATTAGTTCACATGACTTGCAACAAACTTCCTCAGCTGTAAACTGCAAAACAGCTAAAAAAAATATCACCTGCAAGAGCCTATAATCTCTTCATTTCGGTCTGTATACTTCAGATTCATTATAGCTACACACTGTGGGAAAAAAAAGGGGAGTGTGGGAGTAATTTATTTATTTTACAGAAATGTTAAATTGCAAATTGGGGTGGGATTCAGACCAATAAATTGATTCATAAGCAGACTGACACATACAATTCAAAGTGAACTTCTCCGCAGTGACATTTAATGCTGCCTTTCCCATGTGGCTTGGAGAAAACAGGAATGATAAGGGCACTTTTAATTATTTCTGCTGCTGTTTCCCCCCCCCATCCATTGCTCTTCTTCTTCTTCTTCAAATAAAATGATAACAATTCCCCCAATGGCGATCCTGTGTTTATAGTGAGGGGGAGCAACAATGTAATGAGCAAGATTTGTTTTATTGCTTCCTTCATGCTCTCCATCCTCCTTATTCTGTCATCCTCACTGAGCTTGAGTTTCTTTGTGTGTCCTTCACCTTGGCAGGAACGTTGCTGTAAACCCGTTTCTTTGAAAAGTGTCTGGTAAAATTTCAAGTCTTGTACAAACACAGCGAACGATTCCAGGAACTGCTGTGCCGCGTATGCTGCCCACAGCTCACTTTGTTATTGGTGTTTTTTAAAGGAGATCTGGCAGTCCCCCATTAATATTTTTTGCTTGACCGATTGAAGAGACAGCCTAGAGCGATGAACGCCACTCAGGGAATTGAAAGTTGGTCACTCAGCAAGTTGGATACGGAGTTACACATAAAGTGGAAGTCAAAGACCACATCCCTGTAGTCATTAGGGATGCTACTGAGAACTGAACCCACGTGGATTATCTTTTTCTTGTTTTCTTTATCTTTTATGGAAATCAAATAAAAGTGTGGAAGAAATATGAATTGGCATTCTTACAGATCCACACTACATATGCTTAAACTGTTACCTGGATACCTATATTATCGGTAACTACAGATTGATCTACTTTTATACGTCGCATGAGGCCTCGTATCTCAGCCTCTTATTAAAGTTTGCATTACTTTTGGAAACGCAAACATCTAGTGGGCCCCATCTTTGTCTGCTTGACCTGAGTGCTGCATTTTAAACACTGTCTCACAAAACATTGTTGCAACTGGAAAATCTCAGACCGGACAATGGCTTTTTGTCTCCTTAGGGACCCAATGTCTAAACTAGGGATGGTCCGATCCGACCCGCTGAACATATTATTAACAACTGTTAGAGTGACAAAAAGAAGGTATTGGATCGGTATCAGAACAGTATCGGTATCGGACGTTCCTCAATGTTGCAGTATCAGTATCGGTATCAGATCTAAAAAAGTGGTATCAAGCCGTCCCTAGTCTAAACAGTACAAAACTCAACATGGACCTACATATGGTTGGCTGTGTTATTTTATAGCTGCTTGCATTCACAATATCATAGTATTTATAATTACTATAACTACTATATTTTACAAGAAGTAAAATAATATTTTATTTACTATTTGTACTGTTTTCATTGCCTGTTAATATATCATTGTATGACAGACTAGTATAAGCAATTAGTGCCAGTGTTTGATTCATTTTAAATAAATGTAACCTGTTGTATAAAACATGCATCTTGCCTTTACTCGCTGCACTTTCTAAAGTTAAAACCACAGGCTGTGTATAGAAAGGGTCAGGGTTCAGGTTTCCCATCCACAGTCTATGGTTAAAACCCACCTCTAATAACCCACTGCATTATTAAGCACAACTGACTCTGCTTTGCTACTTAACAAGGCAAGAGCTCCACTGCCGCTCAGGACCTGGTAACAGAGAGTAGCAGTGGGGAATTTAAAATGAATATTTCTGTTTTTAGGTTAAGCTACATGTATCCTGCAGCTTGCCTTTTGGCAGCAGCACAGTGATCGTGTCTGTTTGAGGGTGATTTGAGAATCGCTAAAAGGCATTGTTTGGTACAATTCACAGAGACAGCATAAAGTAGCTTCTGCTGTATAAAATAAAGGGAATTAAGCTACTTCATTAAAGAGTTTAAATGTCCAGTTTTATTATTATATAACACTCAGGACAATAGATACCATGTTGTATTGTTTCTGTGTAACACATATAGAAAGATATTATCCTACACATTCCTATAAGGGTGATGATTTTCACACATTATTCATCAGGAAAGTTTATTCTTACAACAACAAAGACATTAAACATTAGACCCAGCTCTGCAGAGGTCAGACCATCCTCACACAAGAAGGTGGAGGTCTGTTTTTCTGGGAAATACAATGTAGAAGAAGACCGAACAAAAAACTGAGGGGAAAACCCTGTGTTGCAGTTATTCGAGTGGGTTTCAGCATCACACAGGTCACTGTTTTTAGTTTAGCTTCAATGAGGGGTTGTCTCTGGGTGTGTGACCTGAACAGACTGTGCTCAGGGAGGCAGGAAATGTTAGTCATGCTGGCAGTCTGTATATAAACACCTTTACCCCCAAGTCATAGTGAGATGTCACCTTTGCCTTCAGAGCCACATGGACCGACAATTGTGCAGGGTAACATACTGTTTATTCTCCATTTACTTTACACATAGAAAACTGGACAAGTGCATTGTATTTGTGTGTGAAACATTTTAAACCTATGGAGGCCACATCAAGTACTAATAGGGAAAAAACGAAATCCTATCATCATATTCCAAACATATCCCTCTGGCCGTTTACAACATGAAGATACTGCATGTTAATCCAAACATATCCTCAACTCCTGAAGAGGCCTTTCTCTGAAGGAGCGATTTTAGTTTTGACACTTTATCTTTACTTCACACGAAGAATTTAAATGCTTTCCCTCCACAGCTGATCTTCAGGGCATCTCGTCCTGAATATATTCTCCATACATATTGAGACTCACTCATCCTCAGCTCAGTCCACTTCTTAATCAACCTCAGCCCCGAGATCAATAGCGTGCGAAGGACAATCCAATCAACCACTCATAATAACAGACCAATTAAAACATAATCCATTTATCCATCACCTTTAATAAGCATATTTAATTTTCAATGTGATTCTCCAGCATTCTGACTCCTCATAATGAGAATGCCTCGTTCAAGGGCGGTGTGGCATAGGTGCCGACAGCACAAAACCAGAATCCCCAAATAAGGGATCCACCTTTCCTCCTCATTATGAACCCAGCAGCATAGCGTTGACCTGTGACAGAACCAGCCTCATTGAGATGCTAAGCGCTCTCTCACCTTCTAGGGAGTGAGTCTGTCGACCATGTTAGGGCAATGAGGGAGTGCCCGTCAAACACTGCTATCTGAGCTTTGATGTACTGCTAAGTGCGCACATCCTTAATGGCCCTTGGCTTTGGTGTGCTAAGAAAAAAATAAATGTTACTGCTGTCACCGGGCAAAGGAGAGAAAAAAGGATGATCTTCAACCCTATAGAAAAAGCACAAACCACAGCCTTTTCGAATGCATTGGGGAAACTGTTAAAGATCACCTTGAAGACATTCGAATGCAAAGTGATGGATGCGCCCTTATTGATGGTTCGGCAAAATTGACAGCAGTGGAGATAAATATGGTCCACGGCCTGCCAAATGCTGTCATAACCACTTGGCCCTACACTTGTCAGTTAACTGCATGAATTTACGGTGCTTAGGTTGGCATTATAAAACAATTTCCATCTCATGAGCTCTACAAATTTCGCAGTCATTTTACAACAAAATAATAAGCGTTGATCTCTTTTTTTTTTTGGCCAACAGTGCAGCTATTTAAGTAACCACACGATTAAAGAACCGCCTAAGGAAATACAGGAACGCTATAAAATACAAATTATTAATGCAAAGGTGAAAAAGTGCAAAAGAGAAGCACAGTAAAAGAGTTACATTCGCAGCATCTCTTCCTTTTGGCTAATTTATCGAAGTTTATTTTTCAGCATAACCTACAAGTTAGAAAAATAACCCAATGTAGGGTTGAATCAAGAGTCACACGTCTGTAAATTATTTAAGATTACATATGTGCTGTAGCGGCTGACACTTAATACTGCAGGGTGTACAGAGCCTGTTCTTAGGCATGAGAGAAGTTCAAAAATGCAAAGCAAAAAAGTGACTTAAAAAGCAATGTTCTTACATGTTTTTAATGGATGTGATCACGAGTATGATCAAAGGGAAAAGTATAGATCAGAAGTGTATTGAAGTGGCGTTTTTGAAATGATGTGAAGTCAGATAACACTTCAGTCGTAAGTATTATTTAGATTAACATCTTAAGATAAGCTTGACAAGGTGTTACCAAATATTAAGCTGTTCGACTTAAGTTGTACTCAAACTGTAGTAGCTACTTGAAGTTAACAGTCTCCAACCTCTTTTCCACACACACACACACACACACACACACACACACTGTTATGCAGAAGGGGTTCTTTCCAAATCCGACATCTCGCTGCACCCTGGCATCAAAGCCCTTTGTACGAGAGCTGACACCTGGTCCCTCTCTCCTTGCCAAAGAGGCCTAGCGAGTGGGCTCAGATGCCTGGAAGAGCTGGGAGAATCTACACCACCCACCTCCTGCTCGACACACAATCATACGCAGGCTACTAGGAGTCCAGAAAAAGGACACACTTTGCTGCCTGTTTGCGGCCCTAGACACACAATGTACTCTACGCGCTGCAGCTGATTCATGCATACTGCAGCAAGCGCCAGACAGAGCGCACTACACTGCTGGGATGGCACGGTGTATGTAATGGTGCTAAATGAATGTTATAGAGGTCAAAGAGAGAGCGTGATTACAGTTCTGGATGTAAACTAGATTTTTGCCACTTGGGAGGGTTTGGCTGAAAATTTAAACAGTTGTTTCCTACACTAAATGATTCCTGCTGTCATTTAAACTGAGCCTTTTTCTTTTCTCCCTCTAGTTTCTGAAGACTCTCTTGTAACACGAGGATGCTTGATGTACTGTACATTCATCAAACATATTGTGAGGCTGTCAGAAGACTTTATTTACACTCCCATATACACACACACATCAAAAAAAATCTGTTTGCAGCATTAATAGCTAACATAAAAGCAGGGATATTAAATGTAAATACACGCATAGGTTGAGAGCCCATGAGCTTGACCCTTTTTGTATGGCATCCTACTGCTGGGCTGCCACGACGGATGACATCACATGGGCTTCAAGGTTGAATCTCCACCAGTGTTGCTCTTCAGTCCAGAAGGGGCAAAGTGCATAAGATGACAGTAAGTGCATAAGGAGGCAGTGAATATGGATTTGTTGCAGATTCTGCTGTGGTGACAACAGTGAGTGATGTAACAACAATGCAGTTGAACTCCTCATGTTTAGCTTCTGTGTTGAGCCCATGTGATGTCAGAGCATTTCAACCAATCAAAAAAAAACACAGACTTTCAGAGATTGATATCTTATGGCGCATTTACACTGGTACCTACTTGCTTTGCTTCGGTTTTGGTGCATTTACACTGGCAAAAAAGTACCTGGAACTTGGTACCTGGTACAACTTTTCGTACCTCCTCTCCTGCAGTTCCAAAAAAAGTACCCGGTCAGGTCGGAGCAGGTACTAAAATCTTATTGGTCAGAATCGTCACTGCATTGTTGCGTCATCACTGCGTGGCATGTAATCTGTCCCCGCAAACACGCCATTTTTAAATCTTCGGCAAACCGTGCAGACGTGTTTGAAATAGCAAGAAGAGAAATGGCATCTGTTAGAAATCCTGCCCCATGGACTCAAGACGAGGTGCAAACCTTTCTGTCATTAGTTGCCGAAATTCAGTGGGAGCTGGACGGCCCGGTCAGAAACGAAAGAATCGCATAAAAGATGATGTCATGAATGACGGCCAGCTACACAGAGGAGGGACTATCTTCGGCAATGTAAATGCAACCGAGAGGGGCCGATCCCGAGCGATCCGAGGCGAAGCAAAGCGAGTAGGTACCAGTGTAAATGCGCCATTAGTTGTAAGAGCTCTTTTCTTTATGTCACAATCCCTCCTTCTAACTGCATTTTGACCATGGGTTTTGTATTTCTTTAACATGTCTAAATAAGCAGCACAGTTCATTCGTTTCCAGGGGTTTTATTGTGAAACCTCTGCACATATGTTGAACGTAGTGCCCCCTGTTTCTTCATTTGTTCCCATCAGCCGCATTACAGATATTATTAGCGAGTGGTTTAGAATTGACTACCGGTTTTCTTTGAGGAAACACAGTGTATATGGTCTCTGATGCACTAAACTGCATCCCAGGAGCTGCTGTTTCTGTAGCTGATGAATGGCTCCCCTATAGTGAGTACAGTGTCTGCCAACCTGCCTCCTCGTCACTACACATAACTCCATTTTACAGTTCTTCCCTGTCTTTGGCATTTTTATGTCAGATGCTGTGTTCTGTTCCAGAAAATGTGATATATGAACATTGAGGTGAGCAGTGTGTAACATGTGATGAAAGAGGCAGCCATGCTCGCTTTGATTTTATTCGAACATACAAATACTTAATACATACCTTTTTTTGACATGTTACAAACTGATGACAGGAAAACATCACTTTTCTTGGATTTTTTTTTTTTTTTTTTTGCTGTCTCCTCCGTGCTCCACAGAACTTCAGGTGACATTTTCCCTTAGGTGCCAAGAAGGCTGCCATTGTAAAACCCACTGGAGTCTGTATCTGGCTGATGGTTGTGTGAGCTGGAATCAATTGGATTTTTGCTGTGGTTGTGGGCCACCTCTGGGGTTAGCTTGCCTACAGGCATGGCTTTGCCTCCTCAGCTGTAAGGTTGGGCACTGGGCCCTCCATGAAGCAGAATAGTGGAGCACAATGTTAATCTCTCCTCTCTGCTGAGTCCCAGCTGTGGCCCTGCATCCCCACTGGGCCCTTTAATGTGGAAGGGAGCAGCATGGACCTCTGCCATCGCTACAACCATGGAAACACACCCGCAGTTACACATCATTCTGAAATGATGCTTGCTCGTTCTTTGTTGAACCCAAAGTTTATTATGCAGTGTAAGTTTATGTACAATTTGTTCTTTTTAGTATTTTCACAGCACTTACACTTCTTTATATTTAAATATTGAAAGTTTCCTACATATTTAAAGCGCACTAGACAAGTACCTTGGAAGGTCAGTTTCAGTTTCATTCACTTTCTCTCCAGTGGTTCGTAGTTTCTTGTAGTGGCCTTCAGCCTGACACACATTCAGTTTGTTTTTGGTTTTTTAAGCATTTGTATTCATTTAGTCCTTCGGCACGGTCATTTTGAAACCTGTATTTCCTGAAATCGTGACCAGAGCCTTTATTTACTTCAACTGCAGCAGGTGACAGCCATCGATTTGTTTTGTTTGAAGTTTTAGCAGAGCCTAAGACAGAATCAGTGATAGAGTGGATAGAAATATTTATTTTTATCCAAATAGATAGATATTTATTTATTTAAATATATTTTACCGCATTACTCCATTAATATAGATCCAACACTTGTTTTTTTTTCTTCAAATTAAAAGTCTTCTAGCGTGTCAGTGGATAGAAATAACAGCCCTTTTATTGTGAAATATTTGCAAACACTCTGTGGCCCTGTTCAGACTCGGCTGCTTACATCTGTCACAGCAAAGGACAAGTGTGGACATGAGATCCACTCTCTCAAATCACATGTGGAGGTGGCTGGGAACACATGTGACCGCATACCTTTTATAATGTGAACGCTAATGTGTCCCGATGCATCTTTTCATGTGTTTTATTTTTTTCTAACTTTATTTTTTTTTCAAAATGTGCATCACCACTGTGCAGCAACTTATATATACACAACAGACCCAGGACAAAAAGGTTAAACTAACAAGTGAAGATACATTAACACAAGTTCACAATTACATACCTACAATACAATAAACAAAACACATCAATCATACTAAATATATTTAAAACCATATAACACCAAGGAAACCACATACATATCTTTTCCTGTGTTTAGTCTCCTTCATCTTGCCCTGCGCTGATTTGCAGCTCACTCTGTCCCACCACCTGAAACAGCTGGAAAAGCCTCATGTGTCTAATAGCATGAATCCTTTTGAATCCTTTTCCTCTCTTGTAGCTAACTGAGTGAACTGTTTACAAAAGCTGGCACTCTTCTGGCGTTAAGAGATAAGATAAACTTTATTAATCCCACACCGGGGAAATTGTTGTTACATAATAACTGTGCGGTCCCAATGTTGCCGTAGCGACATGAACACAAATGATTCAGCAGGACGGTTTGGAGACACATGTAAACACCAGGTGTGGGACGGCAGTGGCTCAGTGGTAGAGCAGCCAGCTACCATCTGAAGGGTTGGTGGTTCGATTCCTGCAGTCATTGTCGGTGTGTCCTTGGGCAAGGCACTTTACCCACCTTGCCCTGTATGAATGTTGAGTGAATGAGTGAAGGTGGCGGTCGGAGGGGCCATAAGCGCCCCAGGCTAGCTTAGCTTACCGCCACTGGTATGAATGGGAGTGAATGAATAATGGTCTTTGTAAGGACTTCCAGAAAAAAAGCACTATATAAATCCAAGCCATTATTATTATTATTAGGTGTGGACTTGATGGTGACCTGGTAACCCGAGACAGATCTAACCACCCAAGTCTGAACAGGGCCAACCCTACTTTTTCAACATTATCAACATGTTTCTTTTAATTTGAGGAAATACTGTCGTACTACAGTTTATATTTACTGTAAAACTGTACACAACCAAATACAGACAGAAAAGTTTGTTCGGACGACTAGCCCAAAGGGGATAAAAAACTTGAAGGGTGCAAATATAAGTTCAAGATGACGAAGCACGACAGCTGAGTGTAACAGCAAAAATTAAATAATAATTGGATTTTTTCATTGATCATTGTGCTTGTACCCTGTTTGTCCTTTCACTGGGAGGTCAGAGCTGGGAGGCAGGTATGTGGTACTGGCTGGGATTCTGCATTTTTGCTCAGAGATACTTCAGTAAGACGGATGCTTGCCAACACAAGGGCTTGAACCCTTGTCCTCTGCTTGAATAATTGTCTCCCTATTCACAATGCCACCTTCCTGCTCCAAAAAAAAAACAGTACTTGCCAGGCAGCTGATGAAGGAAAAAAAAAGTCTGAATAAAAAATGCTTCATAATGTATCTCGTAGTTCTAATATTTAAGCTATAAATCAAATACGACGTACAAAACATCAGTGAAATAAATACATAACAAATAAATTCAAGCCCTGCACTTGATAAACGTTCTTTTTCATAACACCTACAATATTGAGTTCGCTGTGCAAAGATGCTAGCAGGATCCAGACAATTTATACACATGGAGCCTGAGGAAAATTTTGCATTGTTATCTTTACTAATCCATAAGGTCTCTGAGCTACAGCATGGTCTGAGGCTTGGTTGCTAATCGTGAATTCACAGAAATCTATTTAGAGAAAGGCAAATATCAAAAAGTCCTGCACTGGCTTCTCTATTTTCTCATTAGGCAGATAGATGGAAGATAGCTAGCACTAGAAGAGGTGGAGGCAAGAACAGATTAGTCTCCCTTCACAAACAACCACATATCCTTGACTTTTAATTAAAAATGCCATCGCAATTAGACACGGTAGTTTAAAGAACTGCCGAAATAAAAAGAGTTCAGGCATGCTATAAAGGCAATCCGGCGCAGTTCCAGGAGAATAAAGCTTTTCACTTTTCTCATTGTGAATGTGGGTTTTTTTTTATTATTATTTTTAAAACGGAAACTTAAATCGGCTTATAGGTTTTTCGCAAAAGCACTGCAGTAGGAGCAAAAGAGGAGGCAGAGAGGAGAAAATAGAACTGAAAGTCATCTCAGTGGTTACAAAGGACATTGAAGATTGAGGTCAGGGGAGGAGGAAAACTATTCTGTCGGCACAATAAATGAGAACAATTAATCAACAGTTAATGTGAATCACACCATTTATCCATCTAAACAATCTGGTTTCACCAAGTCACATTACCGAAGTAATGAATCTGTGTGACTCTGACATTTGAAATACTTTAGATTAGGACAACAGCCAGTAGCATGCAACGTAGAGGCATCCGCTAAACATGAGTAACAGCAGTGCTCTTTTCTGCATCTGAGTCATGCAAGTCCTGATCCTGGAAATAGCAGTAGCTTGTATTGTGAAAAGAGAAACTAGGTCTACAAGTATGGCCTAGTTGCATCGACTTATTTAACAGTAATACAATAAAACAAGCGTTTAACACTTGTCCCAAATGCGAGTGATTTCATGTGGTGGTTTTACTGTATGAATATTATAAAAGGTATTTTCTTTAAAGAGGACGATCAACTCTGGGTTTGTATGAATCAGCAAATTGTTGCTGCTGCACTGGTAAATATCTGACAGTGTAACTCTAACAGTAGCTTTATCAGGCCTTTCTGAAATTGTTTTTAAATTTCCCCTCATTAAACTGTTCCTTTTTCTCACTGTTGTATTTTAATACATTAGACCTTCCTTGTTTTATCCTGTGTTTATGTGTTTTACTTGCATCTGAACAAATGGGACACATTCCCAGGTTTTTCTGCTTTTCGCAATCGAATAACAAATCGGTCTTGGTGATTTAGTATTCCCCTGGGTAATTGGTTTTCTGGAGTGGTGACCATGTGGAGATGAAAAACAATCAGCAAAGCTCTTAACAGATGCTGTAATTACCTGAGCAGACTCGCACAGGAGCGTGAGCACACACGAGTGGTACCTGCACCCTCTGTGATCTACCTCTACACAAAGGGAAGGACAGATTCCACTTGACATCCTGACAAGCAGCGTAATGCAGCATCCAACCGTTCTGCAGAGTCATAGGAGTCGCTATGATGAAGTGTAACTCTTGTCAGATTTAATCCATTACAACCAAACGTCAGGACTTTTAACAAAAACAGCTGTCGGTTCACTGTGTCTAGACTAAACAGCTAATCGGATTTTTTTCTTTGTTTTATTTATAATGTTGCTAACAAATGACACTCCCATTAGTCTTAGCTGTAATTTCTTATTTCCATTTAATGACGAACAAATGGTAATTAAAGTTGAGGAAAAATGTAGACATAATAACAAACCATTGATGTTTGGGGAACATGTTTGAATACTGATTTTGGCATTCAGCTCAAAGCTGTTTTTTTACTTTTCCTGGAGTTTTTTCATTACCTCTCAGATTACATACTCAGCTGCCAGGTCTAGGTCACATTAACCCAGTCTGACACAGCAGCCCTTCAGGAAGGCTGTAATGGTAAAGTTCTTGCTGTTTTAGAGCGAGGCTTGATTCAATTTTAAGGTCATTGTGGAAGCTGTGGTTCATGGTGCTGCAGAGTTGTACTAGAGCATTGGAGTAGACTGAAGTGTCTCGAATATTTAGACTAATTACTAGAAACCCCTCATACACTTCAACAGTATCACAAACTACTGCACAACCTCAAATGGCCATGAAGTGGAAGTAATACCTCTTTAAACACTAATACATCATAATATTGTTTGAATTTGGTGACTATGACTCCAATAGCTTTGGCTAGGTGTGACGATTAGCTTGGAAACTGAGTGTCAGCTTTAAAAATATTTCTGTATAATGTGGCATGATATTGCTTTGTGTTCATCTCCTTCCTAATACTACTCACATAATGTGTGGTCCTGATTGAGGGTATGAGATTAAAACTACGTAGAAAACATTACAGGCTTTCATTACAACATTATGAACATCAGTTTTCAGCATGATGCAAAATATTGGTCGAAAAGAGCAGTTGGCTTGCATATACTTTCAGCTAATTACCGTCAGCCAGTGTGTGATGCTATGATGTACTAATCTGAACACAAAGGTGTTGATCTCGCAACAACAGCAATCTGTTATAATGACCTAAATAAGTACTAATAATAGAGGGATTTGAACACGCTCCATCCCTTGTTTTCAAACTGCTGAGGAAAATGTTCTCGCTGCACAGCTTGATCTGTCCGTGGGGATTCATCATTTTGTACAGCAGCGCAGACGATTAAAGGCTCAATCGCTTAAAGGGTCTTGAAGAAAAAGGAAGGAAGAACATTAGAGGTAGATGTTAATGCTTGAAGGATGTGAGGTTAATGTCGTGCCATGCTGGGAGAACTTGTTCCTTCCCTTCAGCCGACTCGGCACTCCTCGAATCCGGAGCTCAAAATGACCTCTGCTTCTGCTCACACGCACATTAATATGGTTACCTGATGACAGCAATGCCTCAGCTGCTCCAACCACGCCACAGGTAACTCCGGGCAAGTACGTGCCAATGATTATAACTGGGACCAGCAACGCAAGTAGGGGGTTGTCTAAAAGGTTTTGAATAAAGGAAGGCCAGGCTTGTCTTGGTTTATCCGAAATATGTAATGTGTGTGTATGGAAGTTTTTTAGGCATTTTTCCATTGGGCCCCATCTTCTTCCTTTACTAACAACAAGTATATCAGTGTAATGTGCGCCACAGGACAAAGAGAGCTTTTCTACTAATGAAACTTTGTAATGACTGCATTAAGCACTGAGCATGCTGGAAAATAAATTAATAAGATAAAGAGATATACTTCCTGTGTGTAATTTGGCTTGGTTGTCATAAATACTGCCTCATGTACAGCTAATCTTTAAAGACTATGATCTTAAGATCATAAATAAGCCTATAACACACTAAAAGCCCATTACAGCACCGTAAAGATTATTTTTATATATCAAAAAATCAAAGAGGTGTTTCAGAATAACCAAAATGAGTTATGTATAAATGTAAAAAAAAAAAAAAAGGCTTCAAAATTAATTAGCCTGAAAGTTAGCTTCAATTTAGAGGTAAATTGGGAACTTATGCATCTACTGAGCAATTATGATCACAATCAAGTAAAGCAATATGGAGGAACATGACAGTGTTCAGCACAACGAGGCCAGTTTGGCCCAGAGTCTGGCAGCGATAGCCTTCATCCCAGAAGAGATGGAACAAAGCTTTTCTCTAATAACACACAGCTTATGGCTTTATCCATCCAGTCACTTTCAAAGTAATGTTGGGGGAGTGAGTCCCACTTCAATGACAAAGTTCCCTCTTGGTCCAAGTCTCAACTACATTCAGTATCTGCCTTTTTCAAATAACTGATAACCAGACTTAGTTCTCCAGGCAAAGTTCTGGTGTTGGGTATTACTTCAGCTAATTATCACTTCAGAAACTTTTTTTAGACTACCTGAGATCAGATTCACACCTGGACGATTTAACTAGCGTATTTGACATAGTCCGGCGGATATGGGTAAGTTGTTTATAGGCTCAAAGCGTGCTGGTATACATCGTAATACGAATGGCTTATACATCATACATGGATCATTGACACACATTCACACACATTACTTACAAGTTACTCATAAGTCTAAATACATCAAGATAATGTGTAGCCAAAACGTTTTTGTAACAGTTGAGTAACATGCTTTGAACCTATGTGTAACTTATATCAAACTTATCTTCAGTGCATATTGATGTATGTAGACATATTTGATGGTTTCCTGGCAACCACCGAACTTACTGAACATGTTTCTAACTTGCAGCTACCGTATAATGATGAATTTGTATTTATTAGGGGTGGGACTTTAACATGTTAATTATGATAATTAATTACAAAACAATTAATGCATAAAAAATGAACACATTTAATCACAGTTTGCATTCAAACAAAGTTTGTCAATGCAGGATTTCCTGGTGCACCGATTACAGTGATGGACGCATCAGCAGTTTGGTCCCCTTCTGTGCATCCATGAGAGTATAAGTGGCCATATTGTAGCTATTTATTCTATTCATATGGTTCATTCTCTTTATTATTGCACTAAGTAGTTAAATGCTTTCTTTCTGTATATTATCGTGCTGTTGGAGTTTAAGTTTCGTTTCAGTGCAGATGTTCATGTCCGTTAGGGACCGTCTCACAGTTCCTACACCTTCCCTGTTCATGTTTTTATGTTGGTGTTGTCAGGTCACAGGCAGTAATTTATTGACACTCCCTTAAACTTAAAGGAGTGGTTTTCATATTATATTATTTCATGCTTAATATCATGCTTCACTCTGTTCTATTAATGGTTATTGCTTGTTTTTCTGTTTATATAAGCAATGCTTATGTTTTTGTTTATTTGATGTCAAAACCACACCATATATACATACGCTCAAAGCATGATTCTGAAATTGAATGAATGAGTGGCATCTCAAAGAGAGAGTGTGTCAAGTGTCATCCTCAGCAGCCAAAGTCAGTAATCCCAGAGGTCACACGTGTGGTAATCAACAAAACCATCACCTCCATTATAGAGGAATCGAATGAAAGCGCATTTCAAGGCCTGATGGAAAAAATGGATGGAGTTTAAAAAAACTACCTGATGGAAACCTTGATAAAAGCGCAGAACACTGTGCAAAAAAACAGTTTGCATAACACCCAACTAGAAATTGCACTTTATGTTGATTTTTTTTTTCATCACCATTTAAAGCGAATACTGTTGTCAAAAAAAGAACTTAAACTATTTAAAATGGCACTTTAAATCTGTTCAGTTTTTCTACTGTTAGGAATTGAAATGCAATTACATGCATTTTTCCAGGTATTAAAGGAGTTTACAATATTCATGTGTGTGTTTGTCATTTGATGAAGTGATCCACTGAAATCCATTTAAATTTTAAAAAATGTTGATTTTTGGGGAAAATATTGTTATGCGATTAAAATGCAATTAATCGAGATTAATTATTTACAAAGCCTCTAATTAATTAGATTATTATTTTTAATCGAGTCCCTCCCCTAGTATATATAAATGGGGTTCAAAGGAGGAACACTACAGTACTCCTAAAGACTCCGTGGTGAGGAGATGTGTTGTCATGCACGATGTATAAGTTTGACTATTAGTGGGCATAAGTTGTGAATGCCGGCAAGTATTTGTTGGTATTAGTTTTCTATAAGTTATCACAGTGTTCTATATAAGTTAATAATACATATGTCCTACTCGTTATGAATATGCCATGTATGGTGCCCAACATTTACATATGCCAGTGTTTAGAGAAATTTATGAAAGCACCGTTACATCAGATGTATAAAAACTTAGATTGTTGCTGATAGTGTTAAACAAATTTTTAAAAAGTTTACAGTTGTAAGTTTCCTTTCCCTCTAAGCAGCTGAATATTCATTTCTTTGTTGGCAACAGTACCTTGTGTGCATTTTGCTGCATCACAGATTGTTTCCTCCTCGCTGTGATGATCGAAACACTTCCTCTGAATCTCTCAAAATACAAAAACTAAAGCTTTTTACAACACCACATACTGCACATTCCCCTGCTGCCATACGTGTTTTTAATGTCATCAAACTGCACTTCTATGATGTCATATAAAATATAGAAATTTTGAAAACAGCACATATTTGTCTCCAACTCACACAGAAGATCTCGCCCAAAACCTAAAAATCTAATTAGATTTTAATCTCATAACAGAGTGTGCTGCTCATTTAACAACATAAAAATGATCACACAATCATCTCTGCACTTCCCGTGGATACTCTGCATGTCCACTGCTGCTGCCAACACCCTGAAGCCACTAGATGCTGTTTACCAGAGTGCTTTTTGATTCATTACACAGGACTGTTATTGCACACACCACTGTGAATATATAGTACACTGCATGTACTGCGCAGAAGTGCAAACAAATACCAGCTAGAGAAGCTAGTTCAGCTGTAAGAGATTGTCAGAAGTTGATGTGTTTGTGTTGCACACCCTTTAATCACAGGCACATCATGGTGACAGAGCCTTGTGTAGTTTAATAAAACCCCAGGAACAAAGACATTCTCCTCTAAACTATCTTTCTCACGTTGCGTCTGCAAGTGGAGCTTAGGAGAACTGGTTATTACCATCTCATTGAAGAGGGACCCCTCAACAGCTTGTAAAGTTGCTTGGCATCATGTCCTTACTTCACTGTATGCTGACAGCCCAACCATCAAAACTGGAGTCTTTTCTTTGGAGGCTGTTTCAATTATTCACTCTTTCCTTAGAGTGTCAGCGCTGTCTCTCTGCTGACACCACCTCTGCCTTTTTTCCAGATTTTTTTTTTTTTTTACTTTCTTGGCATTCTTCGTCTCGTCTCTCTTTCTGCCTGAGATGGGCAGGTACCACACACACAGTAAAGTTTCAGAGTCACACAAAGAAAATAAAGCATGAAGGAGTCGTGCATCAGGGTCGCAGAAGAAGGGAAAAAAAAAAAAGGTCCTTAAACACATCTTATCACAACCGAAAGCCCAAATGAGACACCTAACCAAAGGGAACAATTATCATTGGAATGAGGCTAATCTAAAGCTATCAAATAAAAAACAAAGTTCACTGTGAGTTTAAAGAAATGCAATTATTCAAATAGGATAGAAATGCAAATGTGTGGTCTTCTGTTAGCGAAGCAAAGAGTCAGCAGCTAGCGTCCTCTACGAACCAGACTCCCTACTGGCTCATAATTTTCTGTAATGGATGTCCATGTCCTTGCGGACGCTCGCCATTTTTTAAGGCCAGTAGAACTGTGGGGAGTCAGCTCGCCCCTAATCAATGACAAATGTGTCTAATGGTGTTTATAAATGTCCCCATGCAGCAAAAATACAATTTCAACATTATTAGATCTTCATCTTCATGCAGAGGGCTAATGATAATAAAGGTGGTAACTGTATGAAATTCATACAAATGTAGCTTTTCATATATACTGATAAACACTTATTCCTTCATCTGGAAGTGGATTTTTCTGTTTTGTTTTGTGACAATGTTACAGCCATCGTATAGCTACTGCCTGTGTGGAAACCTTACAATTAAAGTCTGACTCCTGGTGTCACAGTTCGATTCCAAGTCCTGATTCAATAAAAAGAAATGGGGACACTATATTTTGGCTCCCACTCCAATCCACTGTGTGCCAAGCCACTGACTCCTGTCCTTTGCCCACTGAGCTGCAAATGAAAAATAACTGACAGTTAATCTAACCAGATTTAATTAGGGTTACAGCAAAGAAAAAAAAACAAAGGTGTATCTGTGTCTGCAGTTTTAAATTATTTCTGAAGGATTTTTTAATCTATTTATTTATCTATAGAAAAACTGCATTAACGTAAAAGCATCTTAGAGTCTTCATAAGAAAATTATGAAATGAAAGTGACATTTATGGTGGAAACATAAGTTAGTGTATGAGTGCTGCCTTAAAAAAAGTAGTTTTCCAGTGATTTCTCCAGCAGTGAATCACAGTCTCTCTGTTGAAACACTACAGCCTGGGAAGCCATCAATATCCAAAGCGCTATACAGGCGCAGGCCTTTTGAAACAAAACCGACCATGGACTTATTTTCTTCACAAAATTGATTTCTGGTATGTGTTTTTAAATCACATTTTTTTCCCCCCCACACCTCTGCTTTTAAATGCTTTGTTGTTCCCTATACTGGTGGTTTACAAGCATTTTTTAGCTGCAGACCACGCTGGAAAAAGTTCATCCTCGATGTATGCGCACTGCAGGTTTTAAGTTTCCACATCACACTTGTGTGAACTGCAGAGATTAAAGGTGAGCACAGATAAAAACGTCCCCCCTTTAGCAGATCAATGTGAAAACAAACTCTGCACATACATCATTCTGCCCAGTGAAGTGAGAAATAACCAAGTACAGTTACATTATGAAAAACACATTTCTGACTGGGGAGAAACAAATGCATTTAGTCGAGATAACATTTGAAAAATAAAAATCAATCCGTGTAGTGAGTTAAAAATAAAGTGTGTGAAGTGTGAAATGAAAACTTAAAGTAACACATGAGGGGGGCGTGGCTTTTATCATCTAAAAAATATACATAATGCTTTTCCTAATGAGCTTTACTGCTCATACAGTGGTTGTACTGTCCTTAAAGTTAATAAGGACATAACTATAGTTAATAAGTTAAATAAGTTAGTTAAAATGGATTCATAAAAGTAAGCAAGCTATTGTCAGTTGGGTTTTGAAAATAGCGTCAGAGTGAGTGCTCTGTGCTTGTTTAGTTTTCAGAAGTAGCGACAGAGTGAGCACTCTTACTGCTGTTCGCCGTGTCGGCCTATCTTTGACGTTTCTTCGTTTTCTAGCTAGCTAGCTAGCTAAGTCTCTCGTGTCGAGCGCAGACAGACAGAATTCATGGAGTTGCTAATGTTTTTGTGATACGCTTCTGCCATGGAGATCATTTGTCTGTAAGTAAAATGTGTACATGAGCACAATGTTTTGTTAAGCAGTAAAATTGTGTCTTATAGCGTAGTTGAATGTAGATGTATATAGGTAAAATTTTGCACTCAGTTGGAATGCACGTGTAATACTTATCGTATGTACGTACCCAGTGTTTGTATACTTATCTATTTTATTTTCTCTGTAATGTTTCAGTCTTACAAAAAACAAACAACGGTCAAGACTCAAGTAAAGGACAGGAAAAGCAAGCCCTGTGTGTTTATTTGAAGACTTTTTTGGATGTTAACTAGCTGTCTTGCTGCGCACAAGTTCACGCGCTGCGAGGGCTGCATAGTGGTTACAGACTGAAGGGAAGTGCAAGTGTTTGGGCCTTAAACGAGAAGATGTTACATATGAAGAATTTGGCCTGAAACATGATGAGATCTCCAAAGTTAAACCAGTCGACCAATGGCAGACTCATGTATGTAGTTTGAAATGAGTCTCAAAAGTCGCATCTACGCATAATACCAGTATGCAGAACAGTATTCACGGGTGGAAAGCATCCCCACGAGGGCACATTTACCAGTCCATGCTTGCTCAACTGTCCACTGCGCACTTGAAAAGGGCTGATTTCATTTACTGCATGCATGATAATAATCTGTTCCAGTAGAATATTGATTGTATGAAGTTACATATTTATAGTGTTTGCATAAACTGTAGAGAGAAGTTGACAAAGGAAACGTGATGTCACCCAATGGTTTGAGGACTCACCACGTTGGTTGTTTGGAGCCAAAAGTGATGATATTTGTATGTAACAGGAGGAGTGAGGAGGTGGGTCTGACCCTTGAACCTGAGGTCACTGTCCAATGTGTTTGAGTCTCATTGGAGACCTGTCGATCAAGCTAACCATGCCTCGAAATATTCCTCATTTTGAAGCTTAATATCTACTTAATTGTGTTTTTTACAGCTAAGACAGGAGAGGATAAAATGATTCATTGTACATCAGGACACATTAGCGTTTACACTGCATATATATGTGGACAAACGTGTCCCAGACCACCTCCACATGTGGTGTGAGTGATCAAATCTCAATACGTCTTGGTGGTCGTTTGCACCCGTATTTAGCACTGACTACTTGTAATCGAAACACCCGAGACTCATTTTAAAACCAAGTGTAAACAGGGTCTCAATGAAGTTTTGCATGTCAGTGAAACGACAAACTAAACAACCAATCAAAGGGGTCATGGTCAGTATTCAAAAGTAACCAATCAGATGAGTCATCAGCCACTGTCCTTCCCCTAGAGTCTCAAAAGTCACCTTCTGCAATCGCACAGGGAGACCTTATCAAACATGCAGGGGCTCTCCGCTGCATGTTTGATGTGGTCTCCCTGGTGGAGCAAGTATCCTCGTCATAGCCGTGCACGCGCAGATCGGAAATGCGCCCTCGCAGAGATGCTTTTCCGGACACTGTTCTACGCGTAGGCGCCTGCACGACTTTTGAGACTAAATAAACACCATTCAGATCCCAAGCGCCGGTGTGCCATGGCAACAGTGTTTCTAAATTACCACAAACATACAATATGTTTGCTATTTCTGTGCTGCACTTTCCTGCTACCAATACAAATTTGTTACAGGTCTAACAAACTGTAGAGGTCTGCACATGTATCTCTCAGGTCTTATCTCGAATACAATATATTTTTCTATTTGAAGTGATTTATGTCTTACAAGAGTAGAGATAATTTTTTCAATAATATGAGTAATATGCTCAAAAAATGCAGGTGGATTTTTTTTCATTATTTGAACTCCTATTCTTGGACATGCTGCGCACACACACACACACACACACACAAACACACAGACACAGACGTTACCATCCCAGCCGTCACCCTTTTACAATGTTCCTCTCACACTCTCTTCACTTTGCCTGTATTGTCCTTCACACTGTCAAAAAAAGGCACA
>OOFC01048695.1:41268-86639 GCA_900323345.1 Pseudochromis fuscus
CTAAAAAAAAAAAAAAATTAAATATGGCTCCACAGTTGCTTGTGATTAATTTGAAAATATTTGTAGAAAGAGAGAAAGAGAGCACCTTGGATTAGGATAACAACACAGAGCAGCTGGTTCAGTGGATACAGGGTTTATAAAAAAATAAATACACTGACAAAATTCTGCATGTTATCAATAATGTGTATTTTAAGTATTTTGTGTTTAGAGTGTTTCAGCCAATTAGGAGTCAATATTATCAACAGTTGTTGTGTTATGAAACCAGTTAACCTTACAAGTAAAGAAAGGGCTTGTTGGAGCCTGATATGTGACAATGACCCGAATTGTTATAAAAACAATGTAATCAAACCCAAAATGCAATAACTAGGGATGAGCCAGTACAGCACTATCTGTACCTGTATCTGTTTACCAATTCACATTATCTGTATCCGTATCTGTACTCGGAGGGGGCGGGGTCTAAATTGGAAGTGGGCGTGGTTTAAATGGGTGGGATTTAAATTTGTACATTATTTTTAAGTAAAAACCATTAGAACAGCCTCAAAATTGAGACTCTAACCAGATCCTGTTTTAACCGGTTTGCTTTTCCACTGGCAAGAAGCAACGTTGGGGCCGCGTCACCGTAAAATGTCAGTACGTCGCTGCATAGGTAGCCGGTTCACAACGACTGGCTGCTAGCAAGCTAGCCACTATTAACAAACTACTGTTACTATCAGTCCATGAAAAAATTATTGACAAGATGCTGAGGCCTGTTAGAGCCTGTATATGTAACAACAACCCAAGTTGTTTAAAAAAAATTTAATAAAACCCGAAAATTAATAACTAGTCAATAATGTAACAAAAGTGCTGAGCCTGAAATGTAAAAACTTTGTGCCCAAAATGTAACAAAGTTGTTACATTTTGTGTCTGTTATTACATTATAGGTCAGGCAAAATATTTTTGGGTTTTATTACATTTTTTTTATTACATTTTGGGTTCAGCACTTTTGTTATATTACGGACCAATTATTAATTTTTTTAATAACAACTCAGGTCATTGTTACATTTCAGGTGGTTGTTACATATCTTACTACTTATATATATCTTATATATATCTTACTTTGCCCAAAATGTAACAACTTGTTACATTTTGGGTCCATTATTAATTTTTTTATTTTTTTTATTTTTACATTTCAGGCTCAGTCCTTTTGTTACATTATTGACCAGTTATTACATTTCATTTTTTCCAACCCTAACAATTCAGGACGTTGTTACATTTTGGCTCGTTGTTACATATCGGGCTCTAACAGGCCTATAGTTCAGAGTGTCTTCTGCTGCAGGGTTTCATCTGTCTCATATACAGTATACACCTGGTGAAGTGCTGCATCTGCACGTTCTGCAATTTATTTCTGTTTGTTGCAAGGTTGCTCTAATCGAGTTACAAAGATCCTTGATTGGCTCCCAGTGCCACGACAGGAAGATACCCCCCACCCCGCCTTAGATCACCGCGGTCCAACGGCGGGCGAGTGAACGACGGCAGGAAGAAGATGAGTTTGGGAACGAGCGCGCGCGTGCACTCAACATGCTCCGTCAGCATGGTACCACCTTAACCTCACATCCCGGCAACTCTCTGAGGGGTTTCTCCATTTATTTTTGATCTCTCGCCGCACTTTCTCTTTCGTGAACCACGCCGCTTCTCTAATTTGACATTCATCACAAGCATCAACATAAATACTCAATACACACATTTCCTTTAAAGATAAAAAAAATAAAATAAAAATGCAAAGAAGTTGATCTTTAAATATAGTTTCTTGGCTCTCTTCAGTACATAAATAATTGATCACAGAAATGCTCCGGGGGAGTCGTGTTCGCGGATATGTTGATTTCACACCAATTTCCTCACATATATAGCCCAATCTCTGTGTTTACCCTGCATAAAATTAACACATACTGGACAGTATCTCCAGAGCTTCCAGCTGAAATCCAGCAATTACAAATAGTGCCTTCAGTAAATAACATTTTCAAAACGTGAGGAGTGAAGTGGCTTGAAGAATGAGGCAGGGAAGACTCTGGTGTGCCGACTAGACAGATTCTACGATCCATATCTCTCTGAGAAATCACAGAGCGGCAGTATAAACAAGAGGGTGACTCTGCCATGAGATCGAAACAAATGTTAACTGTCAAAAGACTGGGGCAAAGAGTAGGGGGGGGGATCAATCTAATGTATAACATAACAATCAATGTAATATGCTGTAGTTTCTATGGCTGTGTACGAGCAACACAAATCTGGAGCAGAGTGTGCTGCTGGCAAAACAACACAAATCATCAGTTATGTGTTCTACAGAGAGTAAAAAAAATAAAGTTCAGAGCTTTTCAGCTTAGCAATACTGCAACAACACCTCAAAGATTTCACTGCTCGATCCCATGAATAAATATGCCCAAAAGTTTTGTCTTAATACATTTCTTAAAGGAGTTGCAAATGTAATGTTTTCGGGATGTTTTCCCAAAATAAACACGGGATTATTCCGGGCAAATAATGACGATGGTAATGTATTTAATATAAATTTGTTTGATCTCATCAACAAAACAGCTGACAGCAGTCGGAGGGAGGGGAAACAGATTAGGTTTGAAGCACACTGATATGAAAGAGAGCTGATAAATCACTCGCTTTAGATACAGGAAAGAAAAAGCATGTTGTGCCGCACTGCCCTCAGTGCACATTACAAGTTGGATGTGAGTAAATGAAACAGTCCGCTCAGACCCCCACCCGCTCAATTTTTCTCTTTTTCAGTTGTAAGGAAAGGATGCCTGGCTGCATTTTGTTTCTGTCAGGGTGATTAATGGCTCTCAGTAATATTACAGCTTATATGGATATGGGAAGGTGCATCTCTACAGCAGCCAATCGATAAATCTGTGATCCCTCAACCACCCACCCTCATCACGCCAAGAGATTTAGAGGCCACATGAGCCGCACCGTATCCCCGTACAGTAAGTCTTATGCAGATTAATAAAAACGTTGCTTAAATGTGCTCTAACATTCTCTAATAATACCGTAGGCATTAATTCTCCACACTGACAGGCTCGTTTTTTTCCTTGAACCACACATGGCTTCATCCATGTCATGTTTTCAAATGAAAGAAAACATACATCCCAGTGTGATGATTTTATCTAGTTTGCAGTGGGGCATTCAGACGTCTTCACGGCGTTCAAAATCTTCACTGTCAAAAGTAAAGATGATGTTAATGGTGCCAGTAGGAGTCGGCTCTAAAGCTTGGATGTGACCCCCTCCAGCACAGAGATGCACCACAAAACTGGCTGCATTCACCAGATGGAACAAGTTACAAGTGCATTGTGCTACTAAAATACAATTATGTAAATAGCATGCTGGCCTCTGCTCATGCCTTAACGGGAAATGTGACAAACATCTGACAGTGTGTAATAATTCGTAGCATGCTGCGGTCCTCTTAGCATGTCAAAAACAAACACATTGAGTGACTACAAGAAAAAAACAGCTATATATAGCAATGCAAATAGTGTCCACAGATGGACAGCTGTAGAGTATGAGCAGAAACAAACAGCTACCAGATGCCATGTGTGCAGGTGTAGGATTAGATCCAGCAGTGTTTCAGTTCACATTGTCGAGAACAAAAAAAAAAACATAAAACTCCAAGCCATGGCAAATGAGTACAGACGCTTCATATTTATTCATACCTTGAGAAGTGAAGCAGCATCTTCAACAGATAGATCATTGTGTACCCAAAGTGCTGGCATGAGGGAAACTCTGATCTCAGCTTGAAAAGGACGTTGAGCCAACAGGTGCCATCGGTCCAAACTCTGCTATTCATCCACAATCACATATGCTGTGTTGGTGTTTGTTGACTGACACAAGCTGCAGACGTCAGTGTGTTGTAGCTGCTTTAGCTTCTTAAACAGAGTGCTGGCAAGGAGAAGTTTAGTTTGATGATGTCGTCAAATTGGGGATGTATTTTGTATTTGGCTATTTAACGTGTGAAGTGACACTCTCAGGTTAAAATGTAACTAAAGTGAAATTAATTGCATCTTATGTTGCCATGTTTTCTTTGCTATTCAGTGAGCAGTTTGGTCATGTGGTTTGGACTTTATATTGCAGGTGGTAATTCAGTATTCAAAGCGATAATGCAAAATGCTAATGAAAAAAAATCTTATTAAATTAACTAGCTAATTAAATATTAAAGGATGCATGATATTCATCAACACCATTTAATTATTTCTGATTGCATGATCATATATTGTCCAATGCCTTTTTCTCTCATGCTTTATCTCATTTCTTTTCCAATATATTTGTATGTACTGCTAAGTACACATGAACACAATCATAAAAATATAAAATAATCACAACTTATTTCCAGTGTATTTGTAAATAACGGCATCTTTCCATGAAAAAAAACAACAACACAATAGTCTATAATAAATTAGGAAGGAAATTTACTATATTGACAAAAGCCTTTTGTTTTTTATCATAATCTTTATCACTTATAATCATCATCATCTTATATAATATTAGTTTAATTAAAGTAAACAGTCATTTGCAGATTAATGAGGTTAAACCATGCGTCGCCTCATCATTCATTTTCTTTGTATTTCCTCTAAATAATAAACCATTACACTTGCAATCTTGCTTCTTGTTTTCTTTCCACCCCAGAAGTCTCAATAGCCATAGTCTTGAGTGTTTCCACATTAAACTGTGCATTCTGCTTTATATATGTCAGCCTCAAGAGGTTTAAATGACTTGGTGAGAAGAATTCAGTGTGAAATAGGATGTGATGCTGCACAGAGGGGTTCCAGTCCCACAGGCTGTGTTGTAAAGCTCCACTGGACTTCACTGACTGCTGCCCACCTCCCAACTACCTCCTTTTCTCTCAGTCTTTCTTCCTCGACTTCCTCTCACTTCCCTTTTTTCCACAACAGGAGACAACCTCCCCTCTCTCTTCTTACATTTTTCTTTTGGCTATCCTCCCTGTGAATAAAACTCCGAAGCATGCTGAGAATTTGCTGCTCTTAATTATTGCATAGTAATAAATGAAGTCTGAGCTCAAACTCTCCAGAGGAGCTCACGCTGATCTCCACCAGAGAGAGGCTAGTGCCTTACCAGAGGCACTGCTGCTCACCCACATCAGTCTCATCAAGCGCTGTGGTTTCGCTTCACTTACAGCTTCATATATATGGGAGCTTAATAGAGACTGATTCATTGATATTCCAGCCAAACTGCCCAGGGATTTGGCAGAACAGGCACCAGCAGAGGAAGGAGACAGACAAAACCAAGTGACAAAGAGTGAGTGGGAGCGGAGCGGGAGAGACTGAGAAAGTTACACCAGATTTGCAGTCGCACGCTGAGATGCCAGAGATGATAAAACCATCTCTCTCAGACAGGCCACTGTGATAGACTTGATTCGGTCCACTCACACCCACACCCCACCACCACCACCACCACCACCGGCCTTTATTCTCACGCTGGTCTCCCGCATTCTTCCTCTTATTCACTGACTCAAACATGATGAGCGGAAGCAGGGGAGAGATGAGCAGCTGGCCCGGTCTCGGCAGGGCGAGGGAACACATTTGACAAAATCAAATCAGGTCGGTCAAAGGTGAAGCCTGCCAGTCTCCCTGTGGAGCGGCGAATAGTATCAACTCTGCACAGATGACCAGAGCGCTGTGCAGCTCCGGATGAAAATGTTGCAACACTACAGCAGCTCCCCTCCAAACTGAAGAGCTCACAATCTTCCGTGCTGCTGTAACTCTAATGAATCAGTTTAGATTTAATTAGATCATCCAACTGCCTTTATTGTCTAAATTCTATTAGGGATGCAATTATAATGTTTAATGTCTATTAATACAGCTGCCCATGAAAGTACACTATTTTTATCAGGCAGATGAAAGACATGATTACATGGCTCCTTATCCTCATTTCCTCTAGTGGGAAGATGACATCGTGCAGGCATTCAATTTAGACATATCCACCTTCTTGCAGTTGGAAGTCAGCTGTCGCACTATTTCAGCAGCTAACACTTTAATATGCAACACCTCATAGAGCCAAAGCACCAATTGAAGCTATTATACAGTGTTCAGCTCACTAATAGATTTATTAGAGGGCTGGAGTCAGCTTATTACAGTGGGTCCCGGGAAAAGAGCGAAGGGAGTGATCTTTGCATCTGCATGCTACGCCAGCCTCGAAAAAGGGCCATAAATTAGTGCCGTAGGGTGAGAATGTGAAAGCGATATCAAGTGAGACTCTGTTCTCAAGCCTGGATGATGGTTGGGGTGGTGTCCTTCTCTTTCCACTATATGCATAGTCATAGAGCCAGGCTCACATTTCCCTTATCAGGGCCCATCACCATGCCTCATCCTTAATCATCAGAAGCAGGGAAAGGTCATTACCCAAGTAAATTACCTCTTTAGCATTTGATCATTCAGGTTTTTTTCTTCTTTTTTTTCCTTTCTTGTGCTCTCCTGTGGAAGACAGCATTAGACAGGCAGCAATATACACTGACTCACCTGTGGAAACCACTTTTCCATTAAGCCAGATCATTCTGCACTTTCAAGAAGTACGCTGCAGGTTTACACACTGTGGTCTTGGCCAAAATTAATTTTCACTTTGAAAAGTTTTCGGTGGCTTTTTTGACAGCTCTGCGTCTCTTTATCTTCCCTCCAATCCCCCTTTGGTTTCTCCTGAAGATGACAGGGAGCGAAAATGCTAAAGTTTCACACTGCATATTTGCATTTACGGAAAATACAGAATGATAAAGCACTCTGACAGTCCAGTGCACTTACACAGCACACGCTGTAAAACATCTGTTGAAAGCTGGCCATAATTCATTCCCCAAACACTCATACACGTACGTTAATAAAATTCACACACTTCCTGTTCGTTTGTCTGTGTGTAGATGTGTGTGTCACTGAGCCTGTCGCTCACTCTCTCTCATCCACACACAGGTTCTCCAACACAAATCTGTCCAAGAACTTACAATACATGACATTTGCAAAGAGCACGGTCCCGTCCAAAATATGATATGAAATGATAAACCTAACACTGAGATGAAAAGGTTTTGTCACCTTTTGAAATTCAGTTGCCACCAGGGGTTATAGATTTTATCAAATAATGTGACCTGTGTAAAATTAGGAAGCAGGGTTAGTAATGAAAAGTTGGATTTCAAGGTTTCAGATTAACAGTACTAACTAACATCCTATGGTCCACTGAGAGCCAAAGCCGTGGTATGATGAGCACTTGGTGGTTTTCAGATAGCCAGCAGTTGCAGACAATCCACCAAGGTCAGCAGGAGCCGCTGAGAGGAGAGGGAGGGCAGCTGCTGGTCTCATGAACGTGCACGGCTCGGTGCCGTCGGAGTTCATTATGGTTCAACTTTTTCAACTTGCCACTGCAGCTCGCTTTGTGACCATGGCAACCGCAGAAACTACGGGAACAGAAATAATACAGGGGAGGATTTTTATGGTCGTGTGCAGGCGGGTAGGACCGGCGGCAGCTGGGAACCACAGTGGTGGCAGTGTGCCCTGCTGCCGCTGAATAATGAAGTACACAAAATGAAGTATATAGTTGTTCCACAGGCGGGTATGACAGCGACTGCAGTGCTACCGCTCCAAGCATCCCCTGCCTCTCCTGTATGCGGGGTAGTATGGGAACAGTGTGTCTGTGTGGGTGTGTGCATGTGTTTGTGTTTTCAGGTATGTAAAGTGGCTTTATGTGGGATTGGTTCCCCCCTGTCCTCCGCGTCCCGCCTCCTGCTGGCTTCACCTGAATGTGCTGAGTTCTGTGATTGGACCGGCGCCTCTGCCCCATAGCCAATCCAGTCGTGAGGATGATTGTTGAAAGCCACACCTCTTCAGGCAGTCTTGGCAACTCTTGGGTTGAGAGCAGTTCGCCGGTTTATTGTCTGCATTCAGTCACTTGTGTAGTCTGTGATGCTGGTGTTGAGTGTAGCTCTGAGGCTGAGCAGACTATTTGATTTGGATAGTGTTCCTATAGAGTGTGTAACCTCTGTAGGGGAACATTCACACCCATCCTCTGTTTGTTGTTTTATGTTGATCTATTTGTTTAACGCAATTAAAGGGGACCTATTATGGAAAATCCACTTTTTAAAGTCTTTTATATGTATGGTTTACCTCCAAGTCCACTGGCTGTGACATTTTAAACGTGAGCTGATTGAAGAGAAATACCTGGGGTGAAACAAGCTGTTCTGGATTCTGATATATTGTGACGTAACAATATCAGGCAGCGTCTGACAGGGTCTGACAGACGCTGCGTTAGCCAATCCCTCCACAGTATCCCACGACGTCTCCCACAGCGTCAGAAGATCCAACTTCTTGGATGTCTCTGTTACATGAGAGGTTTAGCCGCGACATGAGTGCACCCAAAACTCATTTTGAGTTGTAAAAACCCACACATTTCGTTACACAGGCTGACAGCGGAGTGGATTTGTCTCATTTTCGTTTACTCGGTTTCCCGGTTACAGCGATGGTGTTATTACGTCAGCGCAGAGCAACGGAGGAGAGCAATAAAGCAACAGGCATCTAAAAACAGCTCGTTTGAGTAGACCTGCCACAGAGGGTTTTTGAGGCAGACAAAAATACAGGATCAAATTGGAGTTTTACCAAGAAACTTCACAGACATGTTCTAGAGGCACGTAAGATTTATTTAAACTGGCCTGAAAACCAGTATCATATATATCTGCTTTAAAAGGATGCCATTTTATTTTCACTTTTTCTATCCAGTGTGTCAATGTTACTTCCCTTGGTCCTAACATGCAGTCTGAAAGTAGCTTAACTCAAAGAAATCTCACATTTAACAATTTGAATTAAATATGTTCCTTAAGGTCTCTTCTCATATGTTACAGATATTAATATTAGACACAGATCAAAAATACAGAACTGGATTTTTAAAGTTCCATTCATGTCGAATTAGAAATGAAAAAACTATGGTCCAAATTTTAGTTTTAAATTTATTCTGTCTACTTTGTGTGACCAGGATGTTTGTGATTTGTTTGTGTTGCACCTGCTAACCCACACAGGTGAGATGGTGCTACCTGATTATATCTAAAAAATAGGAGTCAATCTCCACAGAACCTGGTAATAAAATCAACTTTACATATTATATATGCTCACTTATGCAAAGGATCATTCTCTCCCAAATACTTTCTAATCTATATATATAGACACAATTATCTGAGCTGACACATGCAAACAGACCAGCACAAGTACATACATACAAACACATGCTGCACCTTGATTGTTTTTCCTAATGTGCTGCAGGTCGAGGTCTGAATCACAAAACCTTCGAGTGTTTCTCTGCATCTGTTGAATCTTTATTACACAGTAAATCTTACATAACCATTCACAACACATATCATAATGCAAAGCATATCCACTCGCTCTTCCTTGTCTTCCAAAAATTACTGCTCATTTACAGTTGGGAGCATTTGTCATCCATTGCCTTTCCCATCCACCTCACTGGACTTGCAAGGCCAAACAGTAGTAACCCAATAGCCAGTGGTGTATGTGCACAATTTCCATCTCTGCCTCATTCTCTACATCTCCCCCTACCCTTTTGAAATGGTAGCTATGAATCTTCATTGCATCCGGCGGTGTGGAAAGCGGTCCTCTCCTAAATGACTATTGATGATGATGCCAGACTGTAAGGAATGTGAGCACAGTATGGAAATGGTACGGCGAGCCTGGAGAGCTGGAGGGAGGAGGGTGGAGTACAGAGAAGTGGTATGGATAAGCTGGGAGGGGATGAATCAGCCTACTCTCTGAATGCCATTTTTTATTTTTTTTTTCAAGAGGATATAGGGTATTACTTATCAATAAATAAATAGACCCAGCTTTCAAATTCATTAAAAAAAGCCTCACTAGGAGACACTGAATTGCTGTCCTTCACTTGTCCGGGTCTGAAACAGAACATCCTTGCAAGCCGACTTCAGTGAAGTTGCATACAATTGTGCACAAATGCACACGCACATTTCAGATACAATTTTTGGTCTGATATTCATAGCTAATTTTGCAGGAAGTATAAGACGGATTGCAATTGTAGTGTGCAATTTTGTTCTTTTACTGTGTATTACTCAGAGTTCTGACCTTCCTGTGAGCTTGAAAACAGAGTTGTTGAGCGGAGAGAGCTGCATTTATTATCAAAGAATCCGGATAAGTGGCATCCATGGTCCTCTTCATGCTTCCCTTTTTTTCTTTCACTGCTCCGAGATACAACTTTTGCAGGTAGCTTCTGGGTCCTGTGTGCACTGGTGATATCCACTCCCGCAAGGCCCATACAACTCGTCCTTGGTTTTTCCAGAAAGACAAGTGAGGCTGCGTGAGAATGCAGATGTCATTCATCCAAAGCATTCATAACCACCACATAGAGCAGGAATGGAGCCAGACAATACGCCATGTGAGTTCACTGATTAGTCTTTTCCTTTTGATTAAATTAATCTCAGAACTCAGCTGGAGCAAATGTATAAATGATGTATACGCGCAAAATTGCTGTCTGCACACCCGGCAATTTAAATTAATCCAGGCTGTTGTGTATTCAATTGTATTATTGCAATGATTTTCTATATGCAGCTTTTGTTGTTTTCTTTGTTTCATCATTTCATCCTATGCACATGTATAAATTAAATGTTCTTGTCTTTCTATGCTTTTTTTTTTAACTTTGTGAATTCTGTATTATGATAAACACTTCAACCTGCAATCTTGCAGCTGCATGTGCAATCAATAAATAAATAACACAAGAATTGCCAAAAATACATGTGCAACAGCTATATGTAATAAGCATGTGTAAGGCTGGCTCCTCACCAATGGGAACACCTTTGCAGGTTTTTTCATTCACAGTTTAATGGAGCAGGCAGGGGTGTTCATATGCAAAACAGCTGATAAGGGTATGTCTGCATCAATTTATGGCTGACAGCAAGAGTGGAAATCAGGGTTGTGCACATACACGTGCATGTCTTACATGCTCCAATGTATGATTCATAAGACGGGACCATTTATATAATGCGTGTATGAATTGTACTCATCATGTACAGTGAACAGTGGGTAAACAGTCATAAAATCAATTCAGAAATCATATAAAAAGGCTTGAATACTGTACTTATTCTTCAGTAATCCAGGTGAGCGCTGGTTGTAACATGAACAGAAACGTCTTGCAACTATGATGCAGACTTGGAAGATGTAATCGTGCAGCTCCTGGGCTCAGTGATACATCTGTGACAGTTGTAGGAAGGATCTAATGAATATTCTGTCTAATAAGAGTTAAGCTCGCTAGAATCTCATAAAGTTATTACGACTGAGTACAAAAGGAAAGCAGGGCTAAACAAAGCTAGCATGGCTGGTTTGGATGTGTTGTGTGTTACTGAAATGTCACTTTGTTTGCATAAATGTTACAAGAAGTTTCCTCTGAATCGCTGCGAGTGCCACTCCAACTGCCTTGTAATGTATGTTAAATTACATAATTTTTTTGTGTGTGTTATTGTGAGAAATCACCATGTTTACAGCCCTGACATCCTCCAACACACTAATGTGAAGTCACCCTCTGGACTGCTCCTCTCTGGCCTTTTACACCTCCCACTGTAAACACGATGGTCTGCGCCATTTCTGCCCTGAGCATCCTCACCAGTGGGACCAATCGTTACCACAAGTGGAGAATGTCTCAATTCTCCCACCAAAGGCCGCAAAGTCAACCACCACAGAGCATTATAGACTCTGGCAGGGAATTCAAGACCCCAATCAAGACCTTAATGCTCCACCAAATGCACAAATCTCCTCGTTCAACATGAAACCTAGCAGCAAGTGCCTCTGCTTTATCTTTCTCCTGCTCCTCTGTCTTCCCCTGGACCACTGATGTGGAATAGCATGAAAAAGAAGGCATTCGTGTCACAGAAAATTTTCTGGAGGCCTTGACAGAACGGATGGGTCTCCATTACTGTAATGAGGCTACAGGAATGGCCGCCGCGCTTCCCTCATTTACGCCATCTCAGCCCGCGCCTCCTCCAGGGGATACACTCCTTCCCCTGTAATAGCCTACTCAGTCTTCTTACTCTCTTTCTGTTTTGCTCTTTACTCTCATTCCCTTTTTACTATCTCTGAAATTTACAAGAGGTGTGTACATACATTATGTGTGTGTGTGTGCGTACCAGGGAGGAATGTGTGGTTGGTGTGCTGCTAGTGGACCTTCAGAGAAAATAAATATGGACAAAATTAGTGTAGAAATAGTATTTTGGGGGGAATGTACTGCTAAGATTGTGCCATTAATCAACCATTTCAGCCTTGAGTAATGAAAGGCAGAAGGTAGAGGGGGACAGTCCATGTTAAAGTTGGCTGCTTTGGAGCATCTCTCCACAGAAAGAGCTGTCTCATCCAATCCTGTGGTGCACAAACATTAGATATGTTTCTTCTCTTTTTCCCTTGACCAACAAACACACACCAACACCATCCAGCTTTCTTGAGTTTGAATAAAATCAGTCATTGCAGCACAACCTTCTGCATACTAATCAGTCAATTCATCAGTCAGCTTTAACAATTAACACAAGACAAGTGCGCTTCAGTCTTTGGTTTTATTTGTGTGGAACAAGGGTGCGATTCCTTAAAAGGTCAAGATTACTGTGGTGATTACCGGATCCATCATTGTCTCCTCCAATCACCGACTGCTGAGTAGAAAGGCAGCGTCGATGTGACAGTGAGTAAGATAAAGTTTTCAAAGCCTTACATTCAGTATTATCATGAATTCATGTAACATGAGGTTTAAATGGTAAATGGAGTACATTTATATAGCGTTTTCAAGGCAACTCATTCACCCATTCACACACACACTCACACACCAATGACTACAGAGCTGCCATGCAAGGCGCTAGCCACCATTGGGAGCAACTTAGGGTTCAGTGTCTTGCCCAAGGACACTTTGACACATAGTAACAGCTGATAACCTAATAAATTTGCCCTTTTGGAAATGTAATAGGCCAATAACGTAATAAAAGTCCTGAACCAATAACGTAATAACTTTTGGCCAATAGCATAATAATTTATTACGTTATTGGCCTGGTAAAAGAAAAAAAACTTTGCAAATGTAATAACTGAGCCAATAACGTAATAAATCATTACGTTATTGGCCAACAGTTATTACGTTATCGGTTATGGACTTTTATTATGTTATTGGCCAGTTATTACGTTATTGGCCTATTACACAGTGGCGCAGATAGGTTTTTTGAACTGGGGGGACCAAATAAATGACTAGATATATGTATATATATTCATTATTGGAAGTCGTGGGACACCATTGAATATGGAACAAGAAGAGAAAGGATCTTAATAGATTGAAATGAAAACCCCAACGTTTGTGCTTGTAGATGTTAGATTTCAATGCTTCTCTGACTTAAAAGTTCCGACTTACGAGTTCACCTGAACGCACCTCGTAGCAGAAACACCGGGGCGATCAGTTTCTCCTTCATGAATTGGTTCGGTGTGATGTGTATTGATCACTGAAAAGGTACTGCTGCTGCCATTTCAACTTTGTGCTGCAATGAAAGTTAGCCGAAGTGCCGAACTAATGATCAAAGTACTGACTATGATCCTTTTTTTAAACTTATGTTTGTCGCCACGATGTGGGAGGGGGGGACGGATCCATGTCACTGTAAATCCCTCGTGCCATCTGCGCCCATGCTATTACATTTCAAAAAGGGCAAATTTATTACATTATCGGCTGTTATTACATTATTGGCTTCAACAGATGCCCTATATTTACAGGTAAAATAGGCAGTTTCTTTATGCAGGACTAAATCTAAACATGCTCTGATTTTGATTATTATAGCATGACCCTCACGCTTGACTATTTAAACCCAATTTTTTATTTTTCAGTTTTATTCCTGACACTAAAGCTACAAAGTTGAATCTGTTCCTCAGAGCCATTCAGGCTGGAAATTTCACATGAACTTCTGCAACGATACATTTGCTTTTTCTTATCTGTAAATGCTAAGCCGCAATGCGAATGTTCTGAAAAAGATCCAATAACATCTTTATGCAGGCATGTTTGAGTGGAGTTCAGAGAGTTGTGCATAAGATGGATGAAGTCTTTAGGTCACTCCGCCTGTATGCAGAGAAAGGAAACATTGATTTGATTTAAATCAGAAGCTGCAGACTTAGCAATAGATCAGAATTTCTGCTTTAAAATCACTGAGCTTCAGAAAGTGTCCTCTTCACCTGCAGGCTGATGGAAATATTAGAAACTCAGACCTCTGTTTACTGTTACATAACGAAATTAGCAATTGAAAGTAAAGCTTTGGTCAGTCTGCTTCAACCTCTCTCAACTAGAATAGATTTTATATCTGACAGTTATTTTGACATTTCACACCTCTGTAGTGTTTTTACAAAGCCATACGACCACATCATCATCTGTTTTTTTTTCCTGTGGTGAAGCAAATGTAAGATGCAATGTGTTTTAACAACGAAGCTAGAGACAGGTGTTGTGATTTTAGATTTCTTAGAAAATACCCAAGTGAAAAATACGCCACGAACAAGCTCCATTAATACAGGATTTATCAAAAGAAAGTTTAGATGCATGACATTTCACTGTGAGTCCCAAAAGTCAGGGTTTAAATGCTATTGATCTAAATTTAGAGAGGCGGAGAATTGCCTGGCTGGAGTTCCTGAAGTCCTACAAAAGCATGCCTCTCAGGTACCTTTTCTGTAGCATCTGAAATCCTTCCCAGTCTTGTCATTGTTTGCACACGCTATAAAAGGTAGATGAATGCAGGCATTACACAAAGTGAAGGCAAACACAAAGAAGCTTAGGTCTGCTCACTCCTCCTAAAAATGAAAAGCTGTATCTGTGTATGTTCGTGCGCACCCACTGTATGTTTCGTAAAACACGTATTTAATCTCAGTCGTATTGTAAATTACTGCCACATGGTAACTTCACCCTGGGGTGCAGGGTCTCCTGAGTAAGATCAAGTAATTAACTCATTGCCAAAAGAAGTCCTTTTATCAAATTTCTCAGTCTAATTGGAAGACATGATGTTAATTTACAGCGTCTGCATAACGAGCTGCACACATACAGCGACTGCAGTGTGGTGCTTTTGCCAAACAATGAGTAAACATATTAAAAGATAATTAGGGAAAATCTCTTAATTTAAAATGTGTCTCCGAACACTGACAAGGATGCCATGCCTGTCTAAGTTCTGGCATATTGTTAGACCATTGACAAGTGTCACATTTACCATTTTATTATTAAAGTTTTGGGTTATATTAATGTGGACAGCTTAATCAGGACTGTAGTGAAATCCACAGAGTGTGTGTGGAACGACACTGAACTGAAAGTCTGCACGATGAATGGTGGAGTAAAAGGTTATGGCTGACAATTGTTAAGTGCTGACTCACACTACAAAGTACCATTGCCTGGAGTATGTACCTGCTCTCAGCACTGATACGACCTACTGGACTCTACAATGACCCTACTCACACACACACACTCAGGTTCAAAGCACCTGACTGAATGGATTTCCATACCCAACACCTGTCTGAACAGGGAGCCGGTGGCATGAAAGAGCGTCTGAGTCCAAACAGCCGCCTCAGCAGTTCAGGAGCTGCTTTGTTTTAATGGTCACAGATTAATGTGACAGCTGACCCTTTTCGGCTAGAACGGTCTGCTCAGCAGTTCGGATTAGACATTATACATGCACACCAAGACTTAAAAAATAAGCTAGGGGCTGGGAGCGAAGTCTATCCAATGATTGAATGAGTCTGCGAGTATATGTACTTGAGTTGTTAGGTATTTGGATTTTTTTGGGACAAGAAATCACTTTAATGCCAAACCATAAGTCTGGGATCCTGTGTACACGGTTTTAAATGTGTCTCAGGTGCACTAAATACAGGTGTAAATAACCACCAGGATGCATTAAGATCCAATCACTCTGGGACACATTTGTCCACATATCTTCCAGTAGTAGTGTAAATGGTAATGTGTCCTGATGCGTCCCTGACGAGGACGTTAGAGGAAATACAATATCACTGCAGGACCAAGCAGAAAAAGTTGATTGTTTGGAGAAAGTGTGCCACATCTCCGAGCACAAGTGAGACACAATGCCTTGTTTCAGTTTGGACAGAAGTTGGACGGCTCATATCGCCACCTCTCTTTTAGCGAACTGCACACAAAAACCCTTCTGGTGGATGTGATGTTGCAGTGACATCCACAAGTGGTCAGCAGGACAGTTTGAAGACACGTTAAGGTGTAAACAAAGATGTGTGTCAGATGTCCACCAGTGATCCGATCGCCCAAGATGCATTTTGAAAGTGTAAACACAGTCTATGAGTTCAGTGTGATGCTTCAGTTGAGGTCCAGGTGGTTGAATTTAGGAGTAATACTGAGGCATTATAGTAGCAGGAGCCTAAACTAACAACTAAATCTTTTGGGGATTTGTTATCATGTCTAAAATGCCATTTTTAAAAAAGTTATTAAACCTACAGTGTTAGACTAATGGACTAAATAGCTCCAGTTTGCAGTGTTTAATGGGAGTGAGAAGAGTTACCATCAAAGTTTATGTCTCATCTGTCCCAATCTGATCTGGTGACCTGCATCTTTTACAGCATTGCAGTATAATAATATGATTCTTGGTACCATGAAATTGGTCACATTGGGTTAAACTAACTGTGTCTATCCTTTCTCACAGCTCTGGCTGTCACTTTATCAAAGAGTCAAGTTTAATCTATTAACTATTAATGGAGGTTTCAAATGGGCTCACACACAAATCTTTCTACCTGGCTGTCTGTCCAGCAGTAAAAAAAAAACACACTTCAGAGACTGGGGAGTAACGCTTATTGTGCTTTTTTCTTTGCAAGGCTCTTGAAATCCATATTTTACTGCATTTAGTTTAACTACCTTTTAATGTACCTAGTTTCTGAGCAATTACCAGAGGTTACTCAGCACCATGGAGAAGTGAAGGACTAATTATTTTTCCACTTTCATTTTCTTGCTGATGGGAGTTTATCTTTGGTGTGCTTTTTCCCTCCTCTATGTATTCATGATGGTACCTTTCTCTTTGACTCAGTGGGGAAAAGCTTTTGTGTTTGTGCGCTGGGTTCTTTGCTTATTTATTTTAGCTTTCAGGTTGCAGCTGCTAAACTGCTCCCTGCACGCTGCCAGTGAAAGACATCGTCGGTGATGACCATAGGCAGTAGCTTGTGCTATTGTTCCTATATGAACACCTTGATTATGGCAATTATTGTGTTTGCTCATTTTCTCCTGTTTTATGGTTTGTTTGTTTTAGTAGATTTGTCTGTATCCTCTAAGTCCCTTGGTTGACTAATGCCACACAGACATTTCTTTAGTGCTCGATTATAATTTCATCCATATCTGTATACTGTAGACACAGAGAAACAAAAATCTAGTTTCTTACAACCATTGTCCTAAAAACAGAACAATTTTGAAGTTAGAGCTCAATTTGCAGTGTTACAATTTTGATGTCTCATTGTTATAATAAAGATGCTCTGAAGTCCTTTCATAATGAGCTACAGTGAAGCGATATCCTCACGCACGTTGAACAGTGTGCTCACAGAGGAGTGGTCATGCTTTGAGGTCTTCTTTGACATGAAGCCATCATTAGCAGTGAGGCTTTGGTGTTCTCTGTGATCATATCATTAATTCAGACATCCCCGAACCATGATCCATGATGTAGCCATGTCTATCTTCCTACATTAACAAATGTTAGATATTAATCCTTTAAAGAGATACAGGCCACAGTTCAAAGCAAAAGCGTAGAAGTCAAGCGACAGCTTGCCAGCATGGCTTATTTCATCTTGAAACAGCATGCATTTTCACACTGTTTCATCTACCAATCAACTTAACACATGCCTTGAGATGAATGGATTCCATTATCTTTCCTTCACTTTGAAGGTCAGCCAACTAACTTTTAAAGTTGTTGTCCAAAAAAAGACACAGCAGTGGTGGGAAAACATTTCCACTTTCAAGAGCTACCTCACTGGATGTCTGAAATTTCTCATTTGGAGTTGACAGGGTGCTGCTGGGAGCAGAGCAGCATCACTCAGGGACAGCGCTCTGGCTGTGGCTCCTATCTCTCATTTTCTCTCTCTTCTCTGCAAATACGCCCCCGTACCTACTCACATAACCCAAAGACAGCCAGGCTGCGCTGCAGTGTGGGCTCCCCACTCACAACAACACAGCATGCTGGCAGGCGCACAACAGAGAAGTACTATAGCAGTGCTTCAGAACAGTATCATTGTGCCAGGTGATATATATTTGCTGCTGTAAAGCTATGACTGCATTGTCTGATGTTAGTGGTTGTGGTGATAGGTAAAGTATAGAGTGGGATGCTAGGATTTTATCAGCATATAAACTCTCATTAAAATGATTAATAATTGTGTTAATTAGGAAGCAAAGTACCGTATTTTCTGGACTATAAGCCGTTACTTTTTTCCGACGCTTTGAACTTAAACACCGGTGTTTCTCATGTATCGGTGGCACGAAGCTCGTTAGCTTTTTACAAGCTAGCATGCTCCGTGCCGCCGATACATTTAGCGTCGTCACATCAGACCCGGTCAGAGTGGACCACATGAAACTGTTCAAATAAATTCAATAGAGGCTTATAGACAGGAGCGCTCAATAGTCCGGAAAATACGGTAAACAGGATGAGTGCAGTGAAATATACTTGCAAGACTGTAGTTGTAGACTTTTGATCTGGAAAGGATTTCAGAATAAGGTTTGGTAAATTTTGTCTCCAACCCTAATGACATTTCCATGAGCCATGGCCCATGACAATGCCCTTTAGTCCTCAGACATTCATGAAGTAATTAATAGTTGACTTAGAGGGATTATACAACATGAACGCGCCTTTGTTTTGATGACCTTGGAGAGCTTGACTAATCTCTCTAATTGAGTAGTTGTAAACACTATTGTTCCCACTCTGTTCCAATGTCAATTTTCTCATGTTTGTTGACGAGTTCCCGCACTGTATCTTAAAGTGTTCACACCACCACTGAAGGTATTATACCAATCTATTTATCTGGAAGCTATTTGGCACCCCAAGACACTGCTTCTATGTGAAATGCTTTGGATCACGGAGCCTTTATAATTAATGCATCCAAAGCAAAGGAAGAAAAATAACTTTGCTTGGGAGTCACATGTAATATTAAAATCATGTTTTCAGTCTTCCCTTGTCTGTAGAACTATGCACAGCAGCAAGAAAGAAAAAAAAAACGATACTAAATATTCATACTTTAATAGTATTTCTGCATTTTACAATGTGATGATGGATTTCCCTGTCTGTGCCCTCCTTGAAAATCCAGTTTCATACATATTTAATAAGGTCCTCTAAACAATTTTTACATTTTGTCATCTTCAATGATGCATGCCATCAAACTCGTAGGAAAAGTGCTTCATCCCACCCCTATTGTTCTCACCACCACCACCACCACCACGCCCAGTTGGTTAGACTGCCAACTTTCACAGGTCTGTATTTATTATCAAATCTTTTAACCTTGGCTCAAATGGATGGCTGCGAGTCCCAAAGCAC
Organism: Pseudochromis fuscus; assembly: GCA_900323345.1. Lineage (NCBI taxonomy): Eukaryota > Metazoa > Chordata > Actinopteri > Pseudochromidae > Pseudochromis > Pseudochromis fuscus. Next base: position 60,803 of record OOFC01048695.1, read on the forward strand.
CTATAATGGAACACGTTCATATGATATATTAGTAAACGAAGACATGAATTTGAATGATATGATTGCTTCTCTCTCAAAAAAAAAAAAACATGTCTGGTGAGTGTGGATGCGCCCGAGCTAAGTGGGATACATTAATCACAGCATCCCCGAGGCAGTTTCAGTGCATGCTAAAGCAAATGTTCCTGTTCATTGACAACAGTAGAAAATTAATGTAGGAGACACATGTTCTGAAAATAAATCAATGCACAAATGGACACTGCGCCTGCACAAAAACATTCATTGATGTCTAAATCAGATGCACCCTTACATTTAAATGTACTGTATACTATTTGTCTTGACAAAAATAGTAGTTGGTTCATCCACCTTTGCAGTGACATAGGGTGCAGTGGTGTAAGATGACAGCAAGCTGAAATATGCACCCTCCTATTTGTGCATCCTCCTGAATGTGTGCATCCTTATGTACGATGGGCCGAGACATTGTGCCTGACCCAAATTAACCTGTGCAGTATCAATGAACAGCTTCTGACAGCCCATTTCATCCTGACAGAGACATTATAACCCCGCTGGAAGGAAACCAACTGAGGAAAAAATATGGAAATTGACACTTAAGATACAATGACAGTCAGCATTCACACCATCACCTGTCTAGCTGTCACACAAACACACACACACACACACACTTTCCGATGTCCTCCTCCTCCTCCTGAAAACTCACGATTAATTCCTTTAATAGGATTTTGCTCCGCTTTTCTCCAAAATTTATCTCGCTACATTGGTCACAGGAGAAGATAACCTCTGATAAATAAACACCTGCGAGTCGTGCTAACACACAAAAGAGATAATATTAAATAGTCTATCATTTGGTCTCTTTCTCCATATGCTGCTGTGGGCTTTTGGAGAATGCATAAAAGCCAAACCTCATTATTTTGGATAAGAGGATGAAACAGCTCTTTAAACATGTTAACAGACAAAAGGTTAGGCACTGATAAAGTTGCAACCATCTGTCTCATGTCAGCAGTAACACTGTAGCAGAACTTTTCTGGAGTAACTTTGTTTTACTTTACAGGATTTTCATGGCTGAAAGACTTTGTATCACTGTGCATCAATAAGCTTGTGGACGTGAATTGAATTTTCCTAATGTCCTTCGATATTTGACTGTGTGTCTACTTAGTCACTGTCTGAGTATTTAATATGGAATATAGATTTACATCTACAGCACGTGTTTGCATACAAACATGCATGTGATTGGTTTAAAAGATTTTACTCACATTACACTGTAAATACAATCACTGGAATATGGCTTTTTAATGTTAAATAAAGGATATTTACATATTTGAAAACACTAAAACTGGTAAAAACACATTTACCGTATTTTCCGGAATATAAGCCGCTACTTTTTTCCGACGCTTTGAACTTAAACACCAGTGTTTCTCATGTATCGGCAGCACGAAGCTTGTTGGCTTTTTACAAGCTAGCAAGCTCCGCGCCGCCGATACATTTAGCGTCGTCACATCAGACCCGGTCAGAGTGGACCACATGAAACTGTTAATTGAATAAATTCAATAGCGGCTTATAGACAGGTGCACTCAATAGTCCGGTAGTTTGATTGACAGTTCTGGTAGCCAATGATTCACAGGTGGTGTGGAGGCTGATGAGCTCGAGTCTCATACACATTATCCACAGGTTCACAGGTCAGACCCTCCTCTTCAGTCCTCCCTTCATATCCAAATATGGTCACATCTGTCTGCAAAAACCCAACATGGTGAAATCCCAAACTCATGGAGTCCATAAACAAATCGGCAACATCACGTTAGCTTCATCTGTTTCATACACAGTCTAGCTCTTTATAAAGATTTCTGTCTTTTTTGTTCATAACTAATTAATCTAATAATATAATTAAAGAGCTGATGAACATTTGGCTGTAAATGTAAAAAAAAATCTGCTTAAATATGCACATTTTATTTCCCTTTGAGAGGAGAATCAGTTACAATGCACATCCACTCAGTGCTGGAAACAAGTAGTCTCATTTAGTCTGTTAACATTTGAGTCATGTTGAGTCTCCAACTGGGATAACAGAGAGCGAAATCATTCATGTTAATTTGTGCATACACAAGGTGCGACCATGTTAGTCGCCATGCATTTTAATGAGGCTGACACTGAACTCTTGGGTGGCAGTGTGTTCAAGTGAGGAAAATATGTTGGTTGGAACATCTTTGGCACTAAAGCCTTACTTGGCTCTATGAAGGGGACACAAATTGTAGAGCATGTCTTCAGGGAATTAGTGTGTGCACTGTCTTATTGCAACTCAATTTAATACTGCAGTGATTAATGAAGTCTTAATTAGCCATAACTTACCCCTACCTTTTGAATCTGTGGGCATATATTCTAAAACAGCTTTTTTTATATAATTATTTTTCTGACTTTTACTAAATTTCTTTAATCATGTTCCCTCAGATTGCTTGTGGTTCACTTTTATAATTATCAAAATAACATGTAATCTTTCAACCTTGCTCAACAGATGTTTGCGTATTCAAACTTTAATAAACAAGGGCACAACTTCTTGAAAAAACATGACGTGAAACTACCTTGGAAACCTTCGACCTTTGTCGGTATGAAAGGCTAATGTTGCTTTATCTGATGCTTTGAGGTGCACAGCACAGCGGTTCACAGAATTATTCCTGATTTCTATAGCTCATTAACACAAACTAATGAAATATAAGGCAATTAATGAAAGGTCATGTCTGTCGATGGCAAGAACCTCCCACAAAACATGTGGCACTATGCCAAAAGCTTCGAAAAATCTATGCTAGTCCCCAGGGAGCTACTGGTGACACAGTGGGAAGAAAGTAAATTAGGGGTGGCTTTACAGAAGTATGGTTGTATTTGTCTTTTTATTTATTCATTTTTTCTGTGTACTTCAATGCTCTACTGTTACGTGGAAAGTAAGGGTAGGGTTCAGTTGGTGACGGTAACAGAGTACATTTACTTGAGTACTTCAGTACATTTTTTGAGTATCTTTACTTCACTTGAGTATTTGTTTTTTTGGAAATTTATGACTTTCACTCCACTACATTTCAAAGACAAATACTTTCGACTCTACATTTCTAGGAAGCTTGTCGTTGCTTACTTTATATACAGTCTATGCTAGCAACGCATGTCAGGCAGTTTGTTCAAGTGGAGTTACCGTTGCGCATGCGCAAATAGGCAGGTGATCCGGTAGTGACCGGCACCAGAACCAACCAATAAAGAGGGAAGAGGCGAAACAGTACAAGTTTGGTATTTTTCTTTTCTTTTTTTAAGCGCTAAAGACCACGTTAACCCTCTCGGTGGGAAATGTGACAACAAAAAAGCAAGACACAACAGTCAACCGACATGAAGTATTATGCATAGTCTGCAGGAAGGAGTTTCCTTTTCACTGAAGCACTTCAGCTTAAAATACCACATCAACAGGAAGCATACACTGGTCAGGGATTGAGTACTTGAGTACTTTTGAATACTTTAAAAGTAAGTACTTTAGCTTGAGTAAAATTCTAACCAAGTAACTTACTTATAATTGAGTAAGATTTGACCACGAGTATCAGTACTTTGACTCAAGTACTGGAGTTGAGTACTTTGTCCAGATTTGTGTTTTGCAAGTTGGAGCAATAGTAGTTCAGGTTCACACATTAAAATGAACCAACATTAATCATGTGCTAAGTTTTTCATCCCCCAAAAAACTGAACCAGTTCACAAGCATCTCTTACCCCCAACTTTTGCTACTTCTCACTATTTGTTATATAATTATAAATTCATAAGTTAGGTGGTTAAGCTCCTAATCACCTCTGGTTAGTTGGTAACCTGCCTTTACCATCCATACAAACTCTGCAGTGATGAGGAGAGGATGTTATTTATTTTTCTGGAGCAGCTGTTATACTGAAACCTGAGCCAATCTACAGGCTTGATGCCCTAATTACAGTAACTTAATAACTCCTTAATCACCCCACTGTGGCTGCTGCTATGTGCTGGTAATGCTACTTCTCACACACTCACAACACAGTTGGCCACTTTCTATAACATAACCATGGGGAAAAAAAGGTGCATGCAAAAACCTTTTCTGTTCCCAATCATGTTCTATAGTGGCAAACAGATATGTTCACGTTCAAGAAAAACACTGATCGTAATAAACATTTTGTAGAACCATTAAACCACTGCCAAAGACAAGGGGGTAAGATTATGTAACTAAACGAAAGTCAGATCTGAAACAGCAGAAAATAATGTACCAGGATGGAAATATGACAATTACTGTTACATTATCTATAATGAATGGTTTGCAGCACGATCATATAATGAGTAAATGCAAAGACTCCTCGCACGACTTGAAAAAGTTTAAACTTGAGTGAAAACCATGCGTCTTGTGGTACTGAGAAACCCAACGAGATTCCCCAACGACACCGAAGAGCAGAGATGGAGGACGAGCTTATCATTGCTGTCTGTGGCCTCCAGAGCTTAATGCACAGGTGTCAAAGTCGTGCCATGGAGGCCGAGACCCTGCAGGTTTTCTTTCCAACCAGCTTTCCAGCAGCTGATCTCAGTGATGAGCTCCTTTCCTCAAACTGAAGGAGGTGCTGATCATTAAAATCACCCACTTCAGGAGCCAGTTGGAAAGAAAACCAGCAGGGTCTCGGCCCTCCATGATACAACTTTGACACCTGTGGCTTAATAGTATGACCGACTGTACCGGCAAAGCAGGAGAGGGCTCTTCATCATTGCTGGAGCTTCCACAACATGCAGGCAAAACACAGCAATACTTGCAAGCTTGTTCATTGTTGATGGCAGAAGTGGAGGTCGTCATGGTTTCCAGGCTTGAGGGTGAATATTCATTGGTGGCAAAATCGTTGGTGATAAGACCACGTCACACAAAAAGATGAAACATGGACACAGTTTATGAAGTTTATGAAAACACACAGTCAAGAACAATGACAAATCCAGTACTGGACAGATCAGCACCTTGTGTGGCCACCATAGCAGTGCATTGATTCTGCATGGCATGGACATAATCGGTGAGTTTATATGGCATTGCGGGCTTCCCACTCCTCCTGAAGCAGAGCATGTAACTATACCACTGTCCCACCACTGGGGCAACACCAAAACCAAACAACAACCACACGCTGCATTGATCCGGCCAGCAGTATGCCCCTGGATTGATCTCAGGCATTTTGCGGCATGGTGAAAAAGGACTTCAGTGCGGGGCATTTTGTTGGTCTTTGCTGGGGTCATGGTTGTGCTTGTACAAAGTAAAACTCAGTAATCTCTCTGGTGCTGTCTTTGAGGACTGGGAGTGATTATTGGTGAGCATAGTTACGCATGATTGTAGCACTGGTTTTTTTCATGAGCTCACATCCCTGACATTCATATCTTTATGTGGAACCATGTTTACCTTAAACCTGACTGTATTACTGGCCACACCCCAGTGGTTAAAAAAAAAAGTTAGTTTAGTGTATTAATTTGAGGGACCTTACAGTCTCCCTGTTGAATGATGTTTTATCATCCAAGAGTCAAAACTTAATCTGATGTTCGGTGTTTTTTGTCTCCGTTTTATGTGCAAATTGAAGTAACACTAAGAGGACTTACTTGACGTACTTGACTGGAAAGGACCAAATTGTGATGTAAGCAAAAAACAGAGTTTGCATCCTGATCAGGAGATTTCTGTGTCTTCCCAGATAACTATCTATGACCTATTGAAAGTGACTTGAGATATGTGAACCGGACCATTAATCAAACCCGGCATCGGCCCTGCTTGTTTTGCATGCAGTACTCTGAAATCTTAATTTATGCCTGATCTGGTCAGAGGTTGTTTTTGCCTTGACCTCTGAGAATTCCCACTGCCGGGTCAGATACTTTCTGAAAATGCTGAAACTCACCTATTGGTTGGAAAGTTTTTTATCTAAAACAATAGGTAGCGAGGCCCAATCTATTTTCTCTCTCCCTAAATCGTTGAGGAGGACAATTACATTGCTGTGTTGTTGGTTTTTACAGCCATTCTAATGCACTAAAAGTAGTGCTGATACCATAATGCTGTGGCAACATTCATGAAAACATGTTCAGCACCATTAATTATTCGCCTTTTAGACCCACCATGGATTGGTTTTTACGACAACACAATTGAATTATGCCACACAATCTGTTCCCAGGAATGTGGGGTTTGTATATGGTCTGCAGCTACTTTAGTTTCAGAGGGAGCACACGCAGCCACGTGCAAACTTCAGTATCATTTCAACTTCCTGTATATGAGCTGAAATCTCAAATAGAGACGAGAATATTTCTATTCCCCTCAACTCAAAACTCACCTTGCTTATAATAACTGTATTATTTTACAGATTACTCTCTGTCCTTTATTTCACCCTGCAGGACTGTGTGTATTGCATGCAGCGGTGACAAGGTGCTTGTAACTAAAAACATTTTCACTGTGAAAAAAAGACTTTTTGCATTTCAGAGGAAAAGTTATATGGCTGCAAACACAGAGTGATTCATTCAGTTCACAAGGTTCATTGTGGAGTACTTGCAGATGGCCGTAGAAAATAAATGAGATTTTCAAAGTATGTGTAGGTGGAATATTTATATGTAGATGTGCTCTGCCATAAACACAATTATATGTCTAACCCCTGACAGCAGGTTGAGAGACAGAGAAAGCAATAGTGTTTCCATATTTCATCTTCTACTTTGACATCTAATGTGTGTGTGTGTGTGTGTGTGTGTGTGCCACTAAACAAGCATGCATGCAGTGTGATTACAGCAGAACAAACCTGTTAAATATTTTCACAAGCATGTCCAAAACAGCGCTAAGACAAAATGCAAAGTTTGAGAGGATTCGATGAGCTGATCTAACAGACAGTCGTAGCCACACGTGAAGAAAGACACTCTGTTTGTGTTGGCATTGATTGTTCCCGATTAAGCCCCAGGATGCACCAGCTCTGTTGAGGAACTAATTATGGTGGATACAATCCAAGGAAGCAGAGCACATCCCTGGACTGAAACACCAGTGTTTGTGCAGTAATGTCTCCTGATAGAAAAAAATCTACAAGGAAAGTAAAGATAGTCGTAATCTGTTTAAATGTGCTGTCTTCAACAGTCCAAGTGAATGGCAACTGTAGTGATTGAATACACAAACATCTAGGCGCTGATTAATTTCTACCGACATTACTGATATTACTAAATCTCATATTTGCTAAATGCACAAGACAGATTTATTTCTCCAGCTTTCCAGGCTTCGCTTCAATTAGTCAAGATTGATATGTCTCCCAAAAAAAAAAAAAAAAAGCTGACATGGTCTTCCTACATTCATCTTTAAACTCATTTCTGCTGAAGTAGAAACATTTGTATAAAAGTTTCAGAGTTTTGAAGTTAAAAGTATTTTTTTTTCCTCGCGTAGTAGTAGTAGTAGTAGTATCATATTTATCTATCAGCACCAGCTCCCACAAGTAATGGCTTTCATGCCTCGCTGTCAGAGACACTGGGGAAAATATGACCATTACAGTTGACCGTGTGAGCTGATTAACCACCTGTGAGGGTGTGACTTTACAGAACGAGGAAAACAGCCAGTCATGGACAGGTGGTGCTTGCTGTGGGCGGTTTCAGCAGGCCAGAAATAAGTGATTTTATCAGATGGACTACTGGGAGGAGACTTTTTGTGCTGTAACCACTTGGGGCCTTTTTTTTTTTTTTTTTTTTTTTTTTTAATACTGATATGGCAGAGTATCACAACATACAGCATCTGCTCTATATGAGAAACCTTTATCATCCCCTGTTGATTGTGTTTATGACTGTGCTGCACTCTCTTCTTTCATTGTATGAAATCTTTCAGGACAAATGAAACTTGAGATATTTGGTTCATTTTAGTGTTTCCAATTTGGCCTTACATGAGTACACACACACACACAGACACACACACACTGTACGCACCTTTCCTCATACTTAATTTATTATTTTGCAGTTTAGCATTAACAGTATTACAGGATTAATTATAAGGTAAATGGTAAATGGAGTACATTTATATAGCACTTTCTTGACCTTAGCTAGGTCCCAAAGCGCTTTACAAGGCAACTCATTCACCCATTCACACACACACTCACACACCAGTGGTTACCGAGCTGCCATGCAAGGCGCTAGCCACCATTGGGAGCAACTTAGGGTTCAGTGTCTTGCCCAAGGACACTTCAACATGTAGGAGTCAGGGATCGAACCCACAACCTTACAATTCATACAATTCTACTACCTGAGCCACAGCCGCCCCACACATAGCATAGTATATAATTGTACCCAATCATACAAAATTTGTCTATTCGTCTATATATTATGTGATTAGAATATATTATAATTTTCTTAGTATCGACAAAATCTGATAATAACATGTTGAACAGAAAGGTCTCAGAGAGCACAACCCTCCACCAATGCATGATCCATGTCTGATCTCCAGTAAATTGTCTCAACAAACAAAATAAGTTGTGAGAAAGCTCATAATTTCTCCTAAAGAGTCTGAATATTTCATTATTTCCAGGTTGCACCATAGACTAACAGTCTATGGGTTGCACCTACTGCTTCATTCTTCTTTTCATTCTCTGGCTCAGAGATGCAGCAGTGGTGCTTTGCTGCCCCCTAGTGGTTCTCTGTCACCATTCGCCCATTATAAAAGAGATTTTCTGGGATTTCTGGAGTTTTTGGGCAGGATCCCATCCTCTTCATCCTCTCGCCAAAAAATGTAATCATTTATTGCTTGAGTAAAACCCTGTCTCTCAAATAAATTCACTCAAATCTGTTTGTGTGGTTTTTCCAGACAGACAGACAAACAAGTGAAGGCAGGCGAAAACATGGCCTCCTTGCCGGAGGTAATGAAATTACTAGCTTGTGTATTTGGACAGCCATGTTTTTTTTTATTGGTTGGTTGATATTAGTATTATACAATGTATGATGTCATTTATTAGAACACAATATACTGGTGTTCACACCTCCAAACCACAGTTGAATTTTGTCACTGATGTAATAAGTCAACAAGGTAACCTTCAAAGTCAGTGTTCATTTATTTGATTGTAGTATATACAGCAGTCAGTTATATCCATTGGAGAGAATTATTCAATGCAAACCTCAAGTATAAGTTAAAAAAAAATTATATGTATTCATTATGTATCTTCATGCATATGTGCAAGTGTGTGTATGTGTGTTAGGTTAACGAGAAAAATAACCTACAAAGATAGTAGTCTCTGACTCTCATTTGAATTTATTTAATTGCCTTTCTGGTTATTAAAAATGTGTTTTCAGACTGTATGATTTGTAGTCAGATGGTGGGGCAGGAAATGGTAAATTCATTGCCGTGTGTTGCACCAGCTAAGGCACCACCTGCTCAACAGCATGTCCAAGGGGAATCACTGTAATCTATTACAAGCTCTCTCTAGAGCACAGCTTGTTTTGTCGCTCCATGCCCAGTGGGTAATTTGGAACCAAGCCCACTGTTTTCTAAAACATCCAGGACACTTATACAACAAAATATTTCAAATGCAGAATCCTACTCATTTTATTCAGTGAGTAAAATATAGGTTGTAAAAATGTGCTTTGCTTCACGTACAGATACACACAGATAACACAGATCGCAGTGTGGACACAGTGTAGGGCACCGAACAAACACAACAGGGAATGTCAGCTTTCTTTTACCTTGACAGGATTAATAAATACAGTCCCCTCACATGTGTGTCAGAACAGGGAATTTAATGCATAACTTAATTATATCAGCACCACAGTCAAACACTCAAATTACTTTGAACTTAAAGGCAAAGGGTTGAAGCCTTTGAATTTGGATTTGCTGCCATTCAGTAAATAACCTTATTGCCAAAAGTGCTTGTGTAAACAAAATGCCAAAAAAAAAGCACTATTAACATACCAGCAACAATAAAGCCAGGAGCCTGCTTGGTATTAAAAAGTGCCTGGTGGGATGAAAGTAATTTTGGTAGTATTTGGTAAGTGTAGTTTACTTGTTATTGTTCTCCATTCAAATCTCTGAAGGCACCTTTACTCTTTCATCTTGTATTTCACCATTATCTAATGGCACCTACACATTTTGTACACAAATGCCCTTCAGCACTTTTTGCTTCAGTTAGTCTAATTACTGCTATTTCACAGGAGAAAGAAAAAAAAAGTGACCCTTTCTCTCTTCATGCGTATACACCACATACTAAAAATGCAAGTCGGAGGAAACCAAGTTGCTAAGCAATCCACCTCGTTGTTAAAATGAAATGAAAAAAGAAAAAAGAAGTGAGCTGTGATTCACTGAGTGGAGGAATGCAGTGAACAAAGAAGACCAGCAGGTGTTGATGTTACTTCATAAATGTATGAAATGTCAGCCAGGGAGATGCAGGTGTGCAAAGACAGAAATACACCTCCCCCTGTCCATCTGTATTCGTAGCTCACATGCAGGACACTCAGGCTTGTGTCTTGGTCTGATGGATCTGAATGTGTCAACAAAGCTGTAGAGAGGTACAAAGACGAAGCCATTCATCAATTTCTCTCTGAGCGTGCGATGATCCAGCCCCTCTGTGTGAATATGAAAGACTCCTTCTCAACATTTTTATCATCTGGGTTCATTTAATTATCAAGAAATATATCAGATGGATTTAAGTCCTTGTTTTGTTTCTCCTCAATAAACTGCAACATCAAACTCACCTTAACATGAGTAGTATATGTTTACCCTTCTCATTATCTGGCTATTGTTGTGACTTTGATATTTGTTTGACATCTATTATTCAATCGCATCATTAGGCGGTAGGGTAAACTCATCATTTGCAAGAGCGCAGGAGACAAAGGTGAAATGGTGATAATATCTTAGGGAGAAGGAGAAGTCATATCACCACAGTGTTTGCAGAGGGAGTGGGAGCCAAGTGGTTTAGAGGCACCTGCACAGTTTTCTCTCAGCTGATATAAGTATTTCTCGGGCTTGTTGTCACGCCAGACGTTCCCCCACTTTACTCCTCTAACACAAACAACTACACCACCGTTGTCTTCACTTTGGATCGCTGTGCTTTCACACTGTGAGCCCCTGCATGCGTGCATATCTAACACGTGGGATTTCACTCACAGATTTTTCCCGGAGATTGGACTTTTGCATTGGCGTCAGTCTCTATTCCCTTTAGACAATGGGTGGGTACCTGTGGGGAGCTCCGATATGCCGAGCCACTGAAGAGAGAGTGACTTGTTTTATCTTGAAAGCTGCATGATGCGCGTCCGGCAGCAGGAAGTGTCCCCAAATAAACTCAGGTACAAAAAAAAATTGGTGGTCAGCACCCTCTTTGCCTCATTGTCAGAGCACGGCTGGAAAAACATGGTTCACATTTCTGAAGCAGCACTTAAATTGACACAGCAGCACTAAAAACAAACTAAGCATTAGAGGAGCAGTTTTTTAAACAAATAACAGCAGGTTGTGGTGACAAAACTCACTCATTCGTCATCCAGAAAGTTAAAAAAAAAAAGAATCGGGAGAGATAAAGAAACTAACAGGTTTTTCCTACAACATAGCATGTGCTGTTTTGCTTGTTTGCGAGTGAGTAAACAAAGTTATATGCAAGAATATTCATCTGCTGGCTAGTCTCCACCAGAAAGTGACTGCACAGCTGCCAGTTAAAATCCAACAAAAGCGTCTGTGCCCTGGATGCTGAGAATCTGTCAGAAAGTAGGTTTTGTTAGTAATGTTACCACAGTGTGCACTGGTTTCACAGCAGGAGAGTTTTCCTTACAGTGTTTTTTTAACTTAAGGCCTGTCTATGTAGATGAGATGAACCCTGTTCTGCTCAGAAAGCTTGACAGCACTTACAGCAATATGATAGCAATCATGCAGATGTCTTGTTTTCAGATATCTCTCGCCGACAGAACTGATTTCAGAGATCTATTGGATATTGTGGGATTTCAAGCCTCCTGAATCTTGAATCACAACTTGAAGAAAACATGTTTATAACCAAGTCAGTTCTTGCCAGTTGGCTCGGTCTATATTTAATATGAATTTAATTTGGATAATGTAAGATGTGACCACCTCCACTGGGAAGGAAAAGACACTTCAGTGGTCATGGCAACATAATGAATGCAGATGTTTCCATTCAGGAGCAGAAGGATCAGTTTAATGAGTAGCGAAATAATGAATGAATCAATCAGCCATGACCTTTGCAGCCACCGGATTTCAGCTCAATTGAACAACTATGAAAGGTTTTAGACCTCTTGCCTCGGTTGTACTGTGTTTAGTGGGAATTGACAAATTGTACCATGCGAACCTAGCAAACAGGGCTAATGGAGGTTTGCCACTAAACAGAGCCAGCACACCTCGACTAGGTTGTGTTTCTATGACAGAGGATAGTCCCGCCTCCGTGTAGCTGGTCAAAGGAGGAGAAAGTTCATGAAGTAATTCTGCTGTTGTAGTGTCAGAGAAAATCATTTGAAAATTGTTTCAGGTGAGAAATTAATTGTTTTATCTTCAAATATGTTGTTAGAGCCTGGTTAAAAACTTACTCTGACATTATCAGAGATGTGACCTCTTGCTACAACCTCCATCAGTTGTTACATCGACCGGTTTGACGTTTTAAAATATAATTTTTCATTGCATTAAAGCACTGTTATTGCACCGTCCACTGATCTATTTGGTGTTTTTTGGGGGTTTTTTTCCCGACACACTAGCAACTTGTTATTCTTTGTTACGTAGTTTATTATAAAAATGCAAAATAGGAAAAATTGTACAGGCTTCCCGACTGCTACCAAACAGAATAATTACAGAACATGATATAGAAATGAAAATTGAGGAAGCAAAATAATATAAAATACAGAAAAAGTATATGAGAAATTAAAAGACATATTCAAAAAGGAGTGAGAAGAAGCATAGCTTATTTGCTCCCACCCATATGCCGAAACAATATAAATGCATAATGTACATATAAACACATACATACACATACACATATTTAGACTATAGACTGTGCAGATAAATATTTGAGTGCTGTGCAGTGATGACAATGATGCAGTGATGATTCCGACCAATAAGATTGTAGTACCTGGCAGGTCCCTTTTTTGGAGCTTCAGGAGAGCAGGTACTAAAAAACTGGCACCAGCTCCTTTTTCTTCAACAGAAAACCAAACCAAGAACAGTGGAGTCGAGGTGCACTGGTACCATGTAGTGGAAAAGTGTCATGAGGTAGTAACTGGTAAACTTGAAAACAAGAGTAAACTGGTGTTGCTGTTTGCAATGTACCTGAAGTCACCACTGTTCCTGCTGCCTCACAGCTTGATAGTCTTCTTCATTTTACTTTTCAAGATCAGATGATGTCATCCTGTTAAAAAATCTGTTAATATCCAAATGTTTTGACAAGATAGTGTTGCTACATTGTTCTTACAGTGGTATATCCTATAACCCTTTAATTTCTAGCGTGTAGTCGGCAACAGGTCCTGACATGCGTCTTTGGATTACCGTAATTATGTCACAGTTTGCGCAATCAGAAAAATTTCAACTGTTCCTGAGAGCTGAGATGTTGCACTTTACAGTGAATATGGTGTCATTACGGTATTTTCACCAGCGTCTCTCTCAGAAGCCGGCAAATCAGCAAAGATATTAAGAGTGTAATAATGAAGCAAGAATAGCAGAAAAACACAAAAACGGATTTTCATTTTACAATTTTAGTGAATAAAAACATTGCAATTGCGCATAAATGTTAGATTTTAAATTTGAATTTGAACCCTCTGTTACCCTCTCAGTTTCCATCTCCAAGCTCCATCCCATTCACATAGCATCCAGCATTACCCACTGTATTTGTGTAAGTGCTGCTTTAGTTTGGTTCAGCTTTAGCAACATATTAAGACTTGTTGTTTTTTTTATTTCCATGATATTTTACTAAATGACTAGAACTTGAAACATTCTGCAACCAGGCCGTACTACTTTGCATAGCTAGTTATATATGCAAATGAAAAGTGGAATTATTCAACCGAAGTGGATTTAAATTACCAAGAAGCATGGTCTCACACCAGCAACTTGGTAGAATTCTCCCACTATCATGTTGTATGACCACGATACAAGATTTTGCACAAGGGTTTGTCTAATGCCATTTCCCACTGCTGTATGTAATGCTTAATTAACTCGCTCCCAATTCCTATTACCTTATGACTACTGTACCAACATATCTCCTCTTAGAAAGATTAGCTGTAAAAAAAAAATAAAAATAAAAAAAAAGAAGTTATAAATGTCCTGGAGCTTGTCTTCAAAGAATGTGAGCTGTCATCCGACACATGACTTCTTTTTATCAAGGTAGCTTACTTCCTTCATTCTTTTGATGTGTGTCATACTAGCTGTAATTGATTCCACTCACTTCTGTCATGCTTTTGCCTGCAATTTGCACTGCAATATGCCACCCTGAACTTTTTGAACCCATAGCATAATGGAAAAGCTGTGGGGCCTGTGAAGCGTGAATTATCACCTGGTCTTGCACATAATGCTGCTGGCACAAGAACACACACAGACATCCAGTGTGTCTTCCGCAGTAAAAGAATTACACCCCTGATGAAGTTAGGCAGGGGAGGTATTGTTGCTCGACTATGTAAGCTCTAGACGCTTCAAGAGCGAACTCATTAGACTTTTTTTTTTTTTTTTTATGTAGTCATGAGGGTTTCTCTCTAATTCGCCTTGTTTTTCCACCATGAAAATTTAAGGCTGAAATGTAATCAAAGCTAATTTGCTTCTTAGAAGGGAAATATAATAAATGGATTTGTGCATTACTAAAGCTCCAAGCACTGAACCTTCATTTCAATATTGCACAAAAAAAAATGTAACTTATTACATCTGTTTAAAACTCGAAGAATGTTCTGGTGTCTCAGGCTTGATTAATAGGTTTCCTTTTAAACACTCGAATACAAGTTAGGATGGAAACAATAAGGTGTGATTTCTGTCAACCAATTATGCCCAGTGCCATTTATCACCCATTAAAACTTCAACATTTTGTTTGTGCTGATGCGGCTTTTTACTAATACAAAACTTCCTGATGGAAAACTGTTTGCTGCCATGGAAAGTCTTTGAAATAGGCAGCGCTTATATAAATAAATTCTGTTGTGTTTATTCTGTCACTCTCCTGATTACTTGGATTCAGTGATATTTTGAAGATGAAACAAGTCCCAAATTTGGCTTGACAAGCAGGGAGGCATTATGTATGAGAAGAAAATGTGTTCACATTATGTTTTCTCTTCCTTTTTACATAAGTGAGGGCTCCCTCCCAACAAGTATTTGGTGGAGGTGGGGTTGGCGAAAGTGGGAGGGGGTATTATTTCACATGCAATCCACCATCCTACTGATCTGTCTTGTGTGTGTCAAATATGACAGTGGACCTTTTAACTTTTATTGCTTTTAAGATTTTAATTTAAATTAAAATATAGAGTCCTTGATGTAGGCTGTAACACCTTCTCTCACACTAGTGCCATTTTGATTTTTCATGAAGAATATATAAACTAAAAATATTTACCCTTAAAGTACTTCCTGGGGGGTGGGATAAAAAATCATACATGAACACAACAAGCACACACTCATAGCTTAAGCAACCTATGCAAATGGTAACCCAGAAACAAGTACAGCCTAGAGGTGGGAAGAGGCGAAAGATAAAACAAAGTGACTGTGTTCTCTGCGCTAATAGTATACACTGTAACCCAAAATGTGTTTCAAAGTCAGCTTGGGGCTAAAAAGTCATTTGTTTAATGGTTTCTGCCCAGCAGGAAGCCAACAGTCTATTTTTATAAAAGTGATACTGATAGGAAGACCACACCTTCAGAACACCCAGTACACTGCGCTGTAGTGTATCCCCAAATGGCCTCGGTGGGAAAAAAAAAAGAAAAAAAAGTGCCGTTTCAATGCGTGTCTTTTCGATAAGGGCATTAAAACGGGCTGACTTTCTAAAACACTGCATGGTGACTAGGTGAGAACAATGAAAGAGGACAGACTGGGGGAAGAGTGAAAGAGAATGAAGTACAGGGGGTAAAGAGTGGAAGATAGAGACACCTTAGCACCACTGTATATCTGCTCGAATCAAAGGCTGCTGCGTCTTTTCTTTCATCCTTTTGTCTATGCGCTGCTACTGCTTCTCTCTGTGGTCATGGAGCCTTTTCACAGTGAGACTACAGCAGAGTACAGCTCCCATCAGCAGAGATAGAGTCTGAGTAGACCTCTGCTACCACCTAGAGGTCTCAGTTATAGTGGTGTCACATCACATTTCTTCTGACAGAGCGACCATCATCATCATCATCATCATCATCACCAGCAAGTAACTTTATAGCTTGAGACTCTTTCAAAATAAAATCACATGCACTCCACAGAGATGACTGTAAATATTTATTTTTTTTAGTATTTACATGCTTTATCAAGCCACTTATCATAAAATCGTCACTGTTCAGCACAAAAAAAAAAAAATTGTTTGTCACAAAATGCAACACATAAATATTTTCTACCCTGTCCATCAAAGCCACCAGGTTTAGACAGAAAGTGTGGAGGCTCCAGACAGATAAGGATTCAAAGCAGCAAGCCAGGAGAGAATTTCTTGCACCACCTCTACATTTAAGCCTCCACTACTTAAAAAAAAAAAAAAATCCATGGACTCTATTGCCCCCCCACCCTGTAAATTTGCATAACAGTCCTAGATAGGCAAGTATATGATATAACTACTTCACAGGGCTTATGCCTACCTGGGGAGACCGGGGGAGGGGATTGGTGAGAATTGGCTTCTTTGATATTGCCAGTGCTTTAAAAACCATCACGCTTTGGGAGAAGGTCATAGCAACACAGGGTACACACTACCTTTAAAGATTTCAGTTTGTCTGATAGCGGGGGAATGTTTTCAGCATGGTGCTGAGAAACATGGGGACAAGCCAGGAGATCTGCACTGTCGCAAAACACACCGCGGGTCAGTAGATTTGCACATATCTCTCGGTGAATACTTCATTGTACAATACATCACTGGTGGTGCAGGTGCGAGGGGGAGCACACAGAATTGTAAAGTAGTGAAAAGAAGAGGAAAAAAAATCGACGAAGTTGGCTGTGTTGTGAGTGTGGACACCCTGAAGGCAGTAGCAGAGGGCAGGGTATAGGAAACAAACTCAATTCCATCTTGGATATCGCCTCCCTCTCCCTCTGTAATGAGCTGATGTGGCTTTGAGCAACTTGAGCCTCACCCCACCTCCTCGCAAGGCACAAAATGAAGTGTTTTGCTTACTTTTTTGTGCTGACAGCCATCACAGTGTACAGCGTTTCCTACTGAAATTGTCCCAGGCTCAGCAATTTAGGATGCTTGCAAAGCAGGACACCTGAATTGTTGAGATTGTCCTCTATGAGAAAAAAATAAAAAAATAAATAAACATACATCATTTGTGCAAGCATTTATGTTTCATTGTGACAGCACCCTCTAGTGGCTGTAGTAATTATACTGTGTGCAAAAAAAGGAAGTGGAGTGGGAATGGACCACTACTAACCATACAGACCAACACTGTTCATTTCCTCTTTCAAGCCAAAAGAAAATCTGTGTTTTTTTTTTCAACTTTGACCAGTCCATAACATTTTGTATTCAAAACAACAGAGAACTGCTCTTCTCCTGAATAGGAAGCACTCAGAGAGCACAAACCTTCACAAAGGTATCATCTACCAAACCACTCTGACTGCACCAAATTGTTTCAGATTACAGATTTTATCATCCAGCACTTGTGTGTAGATTTTCAACAAGATCCATTCAGTTATATATTTTTCCCAAAAACTCAAAAAACATTTGACTGTTTCCAGCTCACATGCAAAGTAAAATGTGAAAGATGCAGCCAGTTATATATAGTATTTCCAAACAGACAGGTCCAAGTATCTATATCTACATGTCTACGTTTTTACTTTCACATTAAACATTACAAAAGAAGCAAAATGAGTAATGATATATATATATATATATATAATTCACAAGATCTTCTTATTTTATTTATTATTTTTCATGTCAGTGTCTACATTGTTTCCTTGAGAGCCAAGGTTTTCTGCCAAGAGTCTTGTAAGCAAGCTGCTTGACATTCAAATAGCAGGTAGATCCTCTGCTGACTGAACTTACTCAATGTGCATTTGACTGTTTGATGGGGTCAAACATTCATTCATCTTGAAGCATTGAAGGCAACACGTTCCCGAGGAACTTTACATTGTGAACACGTCTGTGTTTTCTCCTCGGGATACACCAAGGCTTATGTTTAATTGAAGATGTCAACACAAATAATGCTAGATAAACCTTTAAAATAATTACAAAGAGCTTCAGAGTGTTTAAGCCCTTTAGATTTAGAGACAGGAAATCTGGACTGACCACTGGGATCGGGGATTTAGAGACCCTCAATTCACAGTGCTGGCAACAAATGTAGCAGAAGAACAAAGCTTTGTGCACATAGTGAAATCTCTTTACTGGGACATACATTTACATTTCAGTCTAGATCATTCGGACTTTTTGAAATGCATGGCCAGGGTCATACAATGATACAAGTGTGTGTATGTTTGTGTGTAGGCTGATTTACCAGTGCACAAACATGCATTTATTTATTTATTTATTTATTTATTTATTTATTTATTTTCTCTGGCAGCTGGGAGACGTGGCTCCCATGGCTCAAAAAAATGTCACCGAATAGCATATAATCTTTGGAACAGCTGTGGCTGGAGATAAAACCTTAATCAGGTGAAGGGAGCTCGGTAATATAATAACCTGAAGCTAGAGAGTCACCATAGACACAAAAGAGCATTACTTGATAATCTTAGTTCAGGAGCTTACTTACCTGCATCACTATCACGGCCCACTCAGAACTGGATAGACATGATTGGAGGACCTGGGAGAAAGAAAGAAAGAAAAAAAACAGTTATTTTGCTAAGTGCTCGGAGATTGTGGGGAAAGCTAAAGACAGGGGGAAACCTGCCGTCAGCATGAATGTGTTTTAATGACACACTTTTGAATGCTGTCATGGATTGAACACAACATGTGAGCTGGGAGTGCGGTTTCTTGAGTGGATGGAGAATTAGATGCATAGTAGGGTATGAGAAAAACTGGCATGTTTACCTGCTGTCAAATGTAGCATGTTACCCTGAATGTAGCATGTTTTTACAGTTACATAGGTCTGTCCAATAGGCAAATGTGGATATTCTATGTCACTGCTGAGAGGGACTATCAGAACAATTTTTCTTGAGCCATTTCTAAAGAGGACGCCATGAGTGCAGCCTGCCACACCAGAATACCAGTCCAGTCAGGGGAGGCAGTAATGATGGGAGGAAAAAAAACATAAAGGGTTATATTTATCCAGTGATTGTACTATAAAGTTATTTTCCATTTAATTTAAACAGTTTAGATTATTTTTATTCAAAATGGCTGAATTTTCATATTTACCATTCAAATTCTGGGGTGGTACAGTGGCACACAGCAAGAAGGTTCAGGGTTTGAATGACAGCTGGGATAGACCTGAAACCGTATTGCTATCTCTCCGTATGTCGCTATGAAAATGTTCAAACACCTTTGCTATATGAGATAAATTTCTAAAGTTTAGCCGATGTATATAATATACAGCTTTTTTTGTGTGTGTGTAACATGTTTCTTGTGCTGAGCAATCATAAAATGGCTGCGAGGAGGCAGTAGGTGAGGCATGCAGTTCTCCTGCCTCACTGTAGGGGGCAGTAGTGAGCCCAGTGATCCTTCTTGCGACTCCTCGGCTGCAGAATAAGTGACAACAAGCTACGATCTACAGTTAGCAAGTAAAGTGCAGCCATCTGTTTATGTTAGGTTAAGGTAAGACCATAATAAGTTGGGGTTTTTTTTAGTTAAATGTGTTTTTTGTGCTACAATTTGTACGTGTAAAGAAACTGATATGAGATTTTAAAGATAACTTCTGCCAATCAAGTGGTGAAAAAGCTGCTCTGTAGGGTTCATATGTTTGTAAATCTCTATTGTGATGAAGTCAGTGCCTCACCAGCCGTGAACCACACGTCCCTGCACCACACCCTCCTTTTCAGCACATTTTTACTGTTAGTAAACTACTACCTCATTTCACTCGTGACACCTGAGGTCCCACAAGTTACCACGAACAAAACAAATAACCTGCATTTTAATTAAACCGAGTCTCCTGTATCATAATCACACAGCTGACATTTGTGACAAAGCAAGCAGCTTGAAAAGTTCAGCAGGTTATGATGATTTTATTTCAGGGTTTTCCTCCTGCCTCCATAAGCAGACGAGTTTTAGGAGACACAGCAGCTCTGTGCTGATTTACCAATAAGTGAACAAAGTGCAGTCTGTCAACATGTTTAATTCTTTTGAATGTGAACATCACATCAGTAGCTTAGTCAAGGTCAGCCACCACTTCCAGTTTGCTCCACAAATACTCGCACCAAGACCGAATGGGGTGTGGTAATGGCAGGAAATGGTCCAAACCACTGTGCAGCATAAGAGGGGGTAGCCTCACTCAGGTGCTTACAAAATGTATTATTGTATTGTCTAAAATTATAGCTATGTTTACAAAAATATGTTTTCCCAGAAAGGGGGGGAGAGTCCAGACGACCCTTCTACCCCAGGAAAGACTTGGTAAACCCAAATGTGCAGTAAGGGTGAATTTTGAAAATCTAGCTAAAGCCCCTTGTTGATGCTGTTCCCACCATCAGAGGGATGTCTCTTGGTACCTGGATCCCGAGCGGACCAGGGCCAGTAGGTCGTTGGTGTCGGTCACATCGGCAACCTGAAAACCTGCTACAGGAAACGGGTCGTAAAGGAGGCCATCAGGCTTAAAGAAGAAGGGCTTCCAGGCTTAGCTGGCCCAGAAACAGCACAACGCTACCTGGCACAAGAGAGGGGAGGCAGCTGTAGTAGGTGTAGGTTCATCCAGAGAGGTGGGTGAGGAGCTTGGAGTGAAACTATTGCTCCTCAATCTTGAAATGAGCCCTTTCAGGTGGTTCGGTTGAGGTCTTCCAGGATTATAATGTACATCTCGTGACTGCGTATGATCCAATTAGACTAACAAACAAAATCATGTATTCCTTCTAAGCCTTGAAACTGGAAAGAGAGTACTCAAGATATAATTGCCTTTGGTGTTACACGGAGGTATTTTGGATTCACTATAAACGAGCCATTCCTCTAGACGCATCTATAGCGAGTAAAATGAATGAGTAGTTTGACGTTCATTGTATCACTCAACATAGTTCAGCTCTGCACTTCAAAAAGCAGCATTCCTGTAGATGAAAAGATTCACTCATTGAACTTGTCTCTGTCACTAGATAGTCTCTTTCCATTTGGCCACGTTGACATATTGTGTACAGTTTTTATTTGATGTTTATGCTGAAAGAAACAGACTGTGCTATGTGGCCAAAACATCGTTAGGATATTATTAGTGTCTTAAAAATAGGGAGGTTTGGAGGTAGTCTGTGTTCACATCAAATTCTAAAATACCTTTAAAAGTTTGGATTGCACGATCTGAAATAAGACTCCATACCTCAGGGGTTACAAATAGGAGTATATAGACCAACCCATCATATGGAGATACTGTTGGACATGACCCTTATTGCCTGTATTCATTCAGTTACCATGAACACAACAAGTAAAATAATTAAACTTTATTCTAAAATTGTGAAGTTGTTACCTCAAAACAGCTTCACAACTTACTGTCAAAAAACCACCAAAATGTAAGTTGAATTACTGTTAAGTGAGACCTTGTACTTAGATAAATGTTGGCAGCAATGTCAAATCTTTCAAATGAATTCGTTTTGCTTGTTTGTTTGTTGTTAATCTATTGACACTCCCAGAAGACACAGCAGACATATATGTCATGAGGACAGGAGCTTATATCCTGTCTGGGGTACCACGATGCTCGACAGCTGGCAATGCTTTCCACTTTCTTGTCTCTAATTTTTGTAAAGTACTGCTTCCCTCAAGCATTTATTGTTGCTAGGTTACAAAAACTGCCTTGTAGCCTCATTGTGAACATCAAGCCTCTATGTGTGTGTTTACTTTAGAAAAATTAGTTACAACAAAGGTGATAAAATTGGTCCTGGCATTGACTGCACCTCTCCACATAATAGTTGTGTTTTAGGTAACAACCAGGATCAGTGTCTACCCTTTGTTTTCTTTCTCCGCTTCTCCATTGACAGTGCTGATGTCTGAAGTCCTATCTCCTCCTTGATTCTGATTGGTCAGTGAGACAAAAGTGACATTGAGAAGTGTAAAGATGTTCGAAAAGTTAAACTTTTTTCAATAACACGGTGGAAAAAATGCCGAGTGCTCAGCGTCCGATTCCCTGGGGTTTGTATTCAAAACAGATGCTGGCAGTACAAAAAAAGGCCCCACAACCACTGACAGGCGAGGCGAAAATCATCGATTATCTCATTACAGTGACACCTGGGAAATATGTGGGATATATATATATGAGGCAGCAGCTTAACAGTCAGCTGTTGAGGTGTATTATACAGAGAAAACGGGCAAGTATCAGGATCTGACCAACTTTGACAAAGGGTAGGGGTAGGTGATGGGTAGATGACTGGATCAGACCATCTTCAAGCTCTTGTGGGGTGGTCAGTGCCCCAAAAGTGGCTCAAGGAAGGAAAACCAGTGAATCAGGGACAGGGTCCAAGATTTTAATAATGCAAGTGGGGTGCAAATGGGGTCCATATGAGCCGATCCAACAACTAATGGGTGCACAAACTGGTGAAAAGCATCATGTTAGTCATGTCAGAAAGGTGTCAGACAGTGCATTACAGCTCGCTGCATATGACATATTGTCAGAGTGTCCATGCTGACACTTCTCTAGCATCTACCACGAGAGTCCGAAGGTGGTCTAGAGACTGATGAGTCATGTTTTCTTTTAGATCGTGTGGATGGCCTGATTAGTAAGTGTCATTTATCTGGGAAGGGAATGGCAGCAGGAAAGAAGGCGAGTCAGTGGAGACAGTGTGATGCTTTGGGTGATATTCATCGGAGAAACCTTGGGTTGTAGTACTCGTGTGGGGTTACTCTGACCTCTACCACCTGCCTAACCATGGTTGCAGACCACGTACAGCTTTTCAGGGCAACAGTATCTCCAGTTTAATGGGCTCTGCCATACTGCAAAAAAATCCTTTAGGAAGAGTTGACAAAAAAGTTGACTTGGCCAAGGTGTTCAATTCCCCAGATCTCAATTAATGTTGTGGGGCATCGGTCTAGTCCCTGGTGCGACCGACACATAAGCAATTTTTATGTCACTCAGGTTTTGGGGCAAACATCTAATCATCTGCTGTGCCCTGTTTATTCATGTTTTAGTGTTTGGCTCATGATAGGCTATAAGTCCTGCTTTATAGTTACTATCATTGTTTCCACTGAGCTGAGAAGCTGCTCACTCCCTGAGACCGGCCAATTAAATACCACACTTTGTATTTTTGTGGCAGTGAGCTAGTAACCAAATTATTCTTGTTTCTTTCTTGTAGACATTGACTGTTGCTGTGGTTTGGCTTTGTTCTGATTTGTAATAGTTTTCTCTTATTTTGCTTTGTTTTCATGTTACTGTAGTTGTGTTTAATTCATTTGCCTTCATTCATGGCATTTTGTGTATATTCTACTCTTTGTATTCTGTGTATATGAGACCAGCCCTTTAGCCCCTCTCATGTTATTAAGTTGCTCTTTGTGATATTGTAAATTGATCTTAAGAACTGATTTTTTTTAGGACCAGGGGACAGTCCAGTGGTTCAAACAGTGGGAGTGACCCTTTACCAGCACTTTATGACCTCCTTAATCATGCGTTCATGGTCAATTCTGCACTTTCTTTATAATGTATGCCAATTTTTATGTATACACATAATCATGCATGTCTATAGATAGATCCACTTTGCCTGGTCATATGTGCATTCTACTTGAAACTTCAAATTTCAGCAATATGTGAAATTATGAATCCTAATTATTGAGCTTGTTACAACGTAAAGCATGTCTACTGCCAGATAAACTCACCTCATAGGAGACTGAAGATGCTGTTATTACTGCCACTCTTGAACACATCCAGGTTTGTTGATGTTATGTCTTTACCACCTTTTTCACATTCATAGACATTTATTTCTTTTGTATCTTCCATGACAACACTGCACAGCAGGTGACTGGTTCAGAAAATAAATAAATTAAAAAATCCAGCTGAGGATATTTAAACCCTGAGACCCTTCATGTTCAGTCCTCCTGGGAATTTCCTGCCACCTGCTAGCACCCACAGTTGTGTTTTATGAGCTATTTGGTTTAAATTCAAGGGAAATACATGTTGTTTCATTTAGGTTTGGGATTTGTTTTTCCTCATGTCAGGTAAACTTCTTCTGATCCCCTTCTCTTAGTCTTAACTTGAATATTAAGCTATATGTGGCTGATCAAAATTTTTTAGTGAACATTACGAAAAATGTGATTTACAATTCGATGAAACGTGTAAAGGATTTTACACTGCACAGAAGGTGTAGTGTGAAAAACAAGTTAGCAGCAGCTCCGGTGCTCCATCTGTGTCCACACAGGGAGTTCAGGCGCAGTACTGAGCTGCAGGTCACCCACGTTTTTGAAATCCAATGCACCGTCATTGTAGCTGAGAGTGTACAATGAAAAATTTAACTAAAACATAAATGCAAGCTTCACATTTATGGGCATGCAGCATAATAAAAACACAAGCTGCAACAGCACTTGTACAGACAGATGTTCAAATGAAAATAGGAGCACCTCTGTTCCAGCAGACACGTGTCAGATGAACAGGAAGAAAAACTGCCTGAAGCACTTTCTGTGTTGACACAGCAATAGATGTTCAGATTGTTATCTGCCATGCAAAACCAACAGGGAAGCATCTGACAGAACCTATAGATTCAAGATTCAAAGATTCAAACATACAGCCAGCTCTGTATCTGCAACGGCAAGAAGAAGAAGAAGAAGATGATGACGAGAAGCAGATATAATTCCCCAAACGTAACAGTATGGTAACCCCCAGAGGACAAAGCAAATATAAGAGTGAAAGCATAGACATAAAAGGAAACAAGCTCCAAATGAAAAAACTAATAAAACATGCAAAAAGGGAATTGCTACAAATGTCTACACTGGAAGTGCTTCGGGATGCTACAAAAGATAATGGATCAATTTGAATAAGCAGCAACAGAACAGAAAGACAGGCTCAGAGCTGTAATAATTCTGCTTTAAGTTTTCTTGTTTTTTTCCCAGGTGAAGCAGAAACCACAGTTTCTGGATACGTGGTCAGATTTTCTGCATGATGAATGTTCTGAAACCTGCTTTGACATATTCAGGGATATAACGACCAAGGAGGAGGGACCATCCAGGCACTGACGGTCATCATCCTGTGGAGAACAATATTATCTCGGCAACTCATTTATCAAATCACATCAAATTTTATTTATAAAGCAGTTTTCATACATGAAAACTACACACCCACCCAAACAGATATCCCACCTGTTCACTCCCTCCCCATACTCCCATACACATGCACTCACCAACAAACACATGGTAAAAAAAATAAATAAGTACCGTATTTTCCGGACTATTGAGCGCACCTGTCTATAAGCCGCTATTGAATTTATTCGAACAGTTTCATCTGGTCCACTCTGACCGGGTCTGATGTGATGACGCTAAGCCTATCGGCGGCACGGAGCTTGCTAGCTTGTAAAAAGCTAACGAGCTTCGTGCCGTCGATACATGAGAAACACCGGTGTTTAAGTTCAAAGCGTTGGAAAAAAGTAGTGGCTTATAGTCTGGAAAATACGGTAAACATAGTAAATATCAGGCTGAGTACAGATGAACTAGTTGAGGAAACACCATCCGAGGAGCCATCTGCACTG
>OOFC01048696.1:3927-26521 GCA_900323345.1 Pseudochromis fuscus
TGGGGGGGGGGGGGTCTGGTTTATAATAAACATGCTGGAGGTTACAGTTGAACTCACATTTTTTACACCCTGTATGAAATCCGCTGAGCAAACCAACTGAGGAAGCATGTACCAGAAATAAAAAAGACCGGTGAAAAATCTGTCATATATATATTTAGATATACTTTCATATAAAAGAGTGAAGCCGCACAAGTTCAAACACGACATAGCGAGGGATTACTGGAGACCTTTTTTCTTTTCTTTTCATGAAGCAACAGGGAGTTTTCTTGGAAGCATCCTGGGATTTTTCTGTCATAGACTCAACAACAACCGTTTCTTCCCTCTTCAGCTTTGGCAAACCAATCATTGCTGATTGATGTAAAATGCATTGCTGCCAATGTGCCAGGAATATCACACATAGACTCCTGATTCTGAGCTTCACTATACTGCATATACAGAGAGGCTTAGCTGGAGCTGATCACTATTATGTGTCCTTGTGTGTCTAGGTGTTTGAATGTAGTCAACATTAGAGATGTGCATACCTGACCTTTGGGGTCACCAAGGACAAGGTGTCCACGGGCTCTAACTGCTCTCAAACAGGCAGATTGTGTAAAAGACAAAGTGATGGACTCATGCAACTTGACCTCAGAAATGTTTTTTTTCTGTCAATGTGTTATATGAAATATGTTATAATGTGTTAAGGAAGACTTACTACTGCAACAGTGTTCAGTCCGTGGCAGCTGGATCATCCCTGATAATTGATATTGAAAGTACAGAAAGCCTGTACTTGAAAAATGATTACAAGATATGACAATAAATATATAAAATTAAGGATAAATCCTAATTTCTACCAGTAAATTAAATGCATAATTAAAGCTTTAAAATTCACAATTTTATCACATTATATCTTAATAATAATAGATTTAATCATGCATTAGTTTCCAATGATTTAATGTTAATAAGTGTTTGGTAATATAGAAGATGACGTTCCTTAGGGCGCTTGATGTAAGGTTGGTGTTTCAGAGGGTGTGGACACTGTGGTGTCCTCTAAACCTAAAACATGTAGTTAGGCCTCTACTCCATGCAGAGCAACAATAGCAGCTTTTTATTTTAAATGGTGGGCAATGACGGGAAAAATTGATATGCCTGCAGTGTCTTTAAAACTGCTGAGGCCTTGTTATCAGTGCACCCCTCCAGTCCATCAGTGGTACAGTTTTGGCACACATCACTATATCAGATGTTAAATTGGCCATCTCCCGGTACAAGCAGAGAGGGCTGAAGAAGTGTAGTTTATCCATCAAAGAGTACTTAAAAAATGACTGCCTATTTTTTTCCCCTTTTTTTAAGCACAAAATTACAGCTTAGTGAGCACAAGAGTACAGGGGATGCTAATCTTTACATGGCTGAATCAAGGGGAATTGACAAATATGCTCTGTGATTAGTAGAGCAAAAATGGGAAATCTCTATGTGCTGTTGCTGTCTTTTTTTCAGGCTTTTAACATTGAATAGCATTAAAAATTAATCAATCAAGTGGCTATTAAAACAGCCGCTGAGGGTCAGATTTTCTGCATAATTTGGAGGTTATCTCTCTCGCTTGAGTTTCAAATATTTTTGAACACTTCACGGCGTCTCGACGATCATCAGGGGGGAGAAATAATGAGATATGGCAATCTGAAGGATCACATGGGGCTATAGGATGTCTCGTTAGGTTGACATTACAGTTGTGTTTTTTTCAAATAATGAATACACACGTTGGAAAAATCTTTTAAGCGCTCCTCATTTACTGGCCTCCATAAAATAACAACTTGTGAGGAAGGTTTGTGCAGCAGTAATGAGAGGTTTGCACGCTTTCCAGCTGATTTTATTGCAACTCGGTGATCTAACATATAGATATATAGTTTGCAAAAGTATTTCTCACACACACACAAACATGGAGCTCTGGTAATCATCACCCCCCTCTCCAGGTCCTTGGAGGGTGTTATGTAGCCTTTTCCCTCCCCGCCCTCCCCTCCTTGGCAGCGTGCCGCCTCCTGGCAATCAATGCTCATTTTACTCACTCATCCACACCCCTCGCATTGATCTGTGTCGCCCTGGACATCCTGCATGCAGGCAGCAACTCAGCACTGTTTTTTACATCCTGTCTGGAGCACAGATGGCCTACATGGACCCATGAGAGAGGACTTGGTGTTCCAGGTCTTTAGGAGTGGGAGCACGGGGAGATAAGGGGAGGAGGAAGCTGGGCGGCATGAGGCCACTGGCAGCGTCTGGCTGGCTGGACTCAATGATAATGCTCCTGTAATGGCTTGTAGTTGGACGGATAGGCGGATTGGTGAGTTGGTAGATGTGGAAGAATGGATCTGTACATCAAGGCATGAGGAGGAGGCTGGAAACATGTTGCCATAGTGATGAGGAAGGTGTGGCGTCAGCGATAACCGCCGCCAGCTGCTCCGCTGGAGAGTCGAACAACTCAGTAAACTGCCGTCAAACATCCAGTTATAGCAGTGGGAACGGTGGGAAAGTCAAATAAAACCCAGTGTGAAATTGTATTTTGAAAAACATAATGATGAGGATTTACAGTGTGGATTAGCAATCAGACCTAAAGTTCACTGGCTGTTAATTGTTGCTTGGTTGATTAATTAGAAAATTTGCCGCTTTGAAGGCGACTTGATGAAGCGAGGCAGGTCCAGCAGTATGATATAAAACAGCCTCGACCACTGGAGGAACTTATCAGCTTCACATGTAGCAGCTGGTCATAGGTCCACTGTTTCCTGCCTGTCTCTGGGAGATGCATTCATGGGAGGGATTTTTTAGCACTGCAACACAGTCCCTTGCACAAGCACAAACACATTTTCTTCTACTTTGGCATGGATTTAAATAATGAGATATTATGTGTTAATTAGTCTGCTTAACAGGTGCTGGTAAGTGGATTTTCTTTGACAGGAAATACTTGCTGTTTCCCCATGTTTTCAGTCAATGTAGTGTGTTAAACCAACCATCTCCTGGCTGTAGCTTGGTATTAAAGTGACACATCTCACATCTAATTACAACACACTGCCTCTCAGGATTAGACCCCTTCATGTTTTGGACACTTTTTGTGTAGAATTCATTTCAAATTAATAACATTTTCATTTTCCCTCATAAATCAACTCTAATAACTCACAGCGACACTAGAAAGCACAAACCTCCACCAAGGTACAACTTTCCACAGACCTGCAGGGAACTGTAGGGTGTTTTACTATATTTCATTTAACTATGTGCATGTCTTACTATGTCTGATTTTCACCAAATTGTTTCAGACAGTAGACATTATCATCCTGCATGTATGTGAAGATTTTCAACAAAATCTATTACGATGTGACAAAGTTTTTTGCCAAAGACCAGACACCTTTCACTTCCTGTTTTTCAGTTTATACCTACCGCTTTCTTCTCCTTCCTCACCAGCTTATACATCAGCTCGTAGTATTTTGTGCCCCCTAGTGGTTCTGTGTCATCACCGTCTTTGTAAAAACATTATAAGTAATCTCTCTCTCTCTCTTCCTCAAATACACCCCTGTCTCAAAGATACAGAAAGTTCACTTATTCATTTATTTTTTTCTGAGAGACAAAAAAAACATTCATCCATTGGTTCATCAAATAAACTCCTGAATCACCTCCATAGACAACATATAGTTCCACAGGCTTTATTTGAATAGAGTCAATTACATACAGCCATGGTAGGTAAACTGATTATACTTTGCTTACATGTGGCCCCACAAACCAAGTGTTCTTGGGCCTCCAGCTATTTGACCTTTAACCTCGTTGCTCTCCCAGACATAGAGCTGTTCCCTTCTTTGGAGTCAAGTCCAAGTATTGATTACCAAAGAGTCCACAGACTCCTCACCAACACAAAATTAGGACAAGGTTTGAAAGTAAACCAATAAAACTAGTTTGGTCACCTTAATAATGACAGCATCATGCTACAGGGTGCCTCTCAGCAGCAGGGACAGACAGACTGGACACACGTGAGGACAGGACGAGTGCAGCCAAATACAGTGAAAGACAAACAGAATCCAGAAACCCGAGACTGGACCAAAAGGGTCAACTTTCAGCATGACAGTACACTGAAGCATACCGCCACATCCACACCAGAGTGTCTTTGAATGGTCCGGCCAAAACTCAGACTTAAACTCTGCAGTACATCTGTGGAGCAGCCAAAAATACTCACAAACACTTCCTGTCCAAAGCTCTGCCAAAGAATTACAGAATAAAATACCCAGGTGTGCAAAGCAGACGCCACGCAGTAATTGGTGAAATTAAACAAAGTACTTCAACAGGGGCCTTTTGTAACTTTGTAAAAATGCAGGATTTATATTTTATTTTATTCTTTTTTTAAGAATTACAAGAGAGCACAAACCTTTATAAAAGCATTATCCAGCTGTACTGATGCTATAGACTGAACACTGTTGCCCTCTTGTGGTGAAACAGCAACACTGTCTTGTTAAAGGAGACATATTATTATTCAGCAAGTTTAAATAAATCTTAGACACCCCCAGAACATGTCTGTGAAGTTTCTTGGTGAAACTCCACTTTGATCCTGTATTTT
The DNA here is from genome assembly GCA_900323345.1 of Pseudochromis fuscus. Classification (NCBI taxonomy): domain Eukaryota; kingdom Metazoa; phylum Chordata; class Actinopteri; family Pseudochromidae; genus Pseudochromis; species Pseudochromis fuscus. The sequence goes on from OOFC01048696.1 coordinate 8,489, forward strand.
AGTCGGCTTCAAAAACCCTCTGGTTTATTTCAAACGAGTACTTGTTACAGATAATGCATTTTTGCCGAGGCCGAGCAGGGCACAAGTTTTTTATTATTATTATCCATATCTGTGTTAAATGAAAATCCTCATTGGGTAACTAACTGCTGTCTTCACTCTTCATGCTCTGTGATTGGCCAGTCACACACAGCGAACCCTCCTCCTTACACCGTACTTTGTTTTCTTCAGCTCGCCTCTATTGGGGTTTGCATAATATGTAAAGTTACTTGGTGAACTTATTCATAACGTACCCGGTGTATGTGATGAGAGACAGAGCTGAAAATGACTCGTGTCGTGTGCGTCACTGCCTCGTGCCTCCACTCTGGTCAGGTTTCGTAGGTTTTCTTGAGCTCGCATCTCTTTCAGTTTGTATGCTGTTTAAAATTTCTTAGAGAACTTAATTCGTAAATACACGGTGCATTTGACAAGACAGAGCTGTAAACACCTCGTCTCCTGTCGGTCACTTCCTACACCCCAGTCTTTATTTTTTTAACTGGCTGCGTGCTCTTAGTGTGGCTGGTGATAGAAAGTCAGTTGGAGCGCGATGTTTTTGAAAAGAATACAGTGAACAACAAGGCTGACATTATTTCTCTGTTTGCCATCCCTGAATGTTTGCATTAATCACCAAGTTCACACAGATCATTAAAAAAGAAACAGTCTTACAGACCACTACATACACAATAGTACATAGTTTTCACTTAAAATAATGTACGCATTTAAATCCCACCCATTTCCAGTTAAACCACGCCCACTTCCAGTTTAGGCACCGCCCCCTCACAGATAATGTGAATAGGTAAACAGATACAATACAGATACAGGCAGTGCTGTACTCGCTCATCCCTAGTTATTAGGTGCCTGTCGCTTTAAGACGCTCCCCTCCGTTGCTCTGCACTGACCTAATGATGCCATCACTGTAACCAGGAAAAAAACCAAATATGTGGGTTTTACAACTCAAAGCTGAGTTTTAGCTGCACTCATGTCGCGGCTAAACTGCTCTTGTAACAGAGAAATCCACGGTGAATCCTACTCTTCCAACACTGTGGGAGACCACGTGGGATACTCTGCAGGGATTGGCTAATGCAGCGTCTGTCAGACCCTGTCAGACGCCGTCTGCTGGACTGTCTACATGACAGTAAAGCAGAATCCAGAACGGTTCGTTTTACCACAGGTATTTCTCTTCAAGCAGCTCACACAACAATGAGGTGGTTTAAAATCTGTCTGTGGACTCTGAGGTGAGCTATATCCCAAACGGTACATATAAAATACTTTAAAAGGAGGATTTTCCATAATATGTCCCCTTTAAAACATTTACCCAGATATGGAATTTTTTTATTATTTTAATTGAATATTTTCAGATAGGATCCCATCCTCTGATTTTGCACAACTTCAACCATTTGTTCCCTGGGTACCTTCTCTCTATATTTCTCATATAAAAGGTCCTCAATACCTGTTAAGTATTTTTTCTGTAATGTTGCTAAGAAACAAACCAGTGCAGCAAAAACATAACCTCTTTGGAGTAGGTAAACATGCCACTTATTAAGGGTTGTCAAGTGAAGGTTTATGAGGGGAAAAAATTATCCATTTAAAATTAAATCCTTAACAGAGTATGCAAAGTGTGCAAAACGTCACAAGGTCTGAACAGGTTTTGGAGTGTTGGGCTGCGGTTGACTGAGTGGGGGCCAACCGTGACCTTTTACCCCTGAGGCCCACTAATGGGTCAGTGTGGCCGTGCAGGGTGGGTGTGTAGGCACGCTTATCTCAACTCTGGCAGGTGTAATCACTGCAAAACATGAGATCAAATTTAGGACGCACAACTTCCCATTCAATTAATGAAATCCATGGTGCTTCCCTTGTTTGTCCCATCTCTTTTCTTTACCTCTTCTTCCCCAATTACCCTCCATATTAACTGCTGTGCTGCAAGGAGGAGCATTGACAACTCACTAGGGTTTTAAAAAGTTCACATACTTCTAGTAAAACTTGCTTTCTCTTCGCGACAGGAACAAAAACATCTTAATGCGACACAGCCGATTCTGCAAATAACAGGCGTATCACTGATCTGACTGACTGGTGAGATCCCATAAACACCTGAAAATAATGAGCTGCTTCAAACACAGACAAAAGAATCACTGTGTTCTGCATAACAATGTGTACACAGCAAAAACCTGAGCACCTTGAATTATATTTGTTTGTGTCAAATGTGTCTTTCTTCATTTAGCTGGCATCTTTTTTTTCTGAAGGATGTGTGGCAGCGGTGAGGAAGAGAGAGGAACAAATAATAATATAAAAAATAAAACACTTTCAGTTCAGAGTTGTCTGGGAAAACTCATGAGTTGCCATATCAAATGAGGTCACTTGCTTCCCTTCGGAGTGTAATGGCAGTTATTGATGTCTTTAATAAGTTTTTCCTTTCTGTTGGGGTATTAATGGACAGTGGTTGGTGCTGGTGGTGCAATGAGAAGCTGAAGAGTGGACGAGACAGGGAGACAGATGGGGAGAGAGCGGGAGAGACAGAGATTGAGAGAGAGAAAGTGGAAGAGATCCCAAGAGTTCAGTCATACTAATCCCTTTGGCCGAGAGCTGTGAGTCAATTATTCTTCATTTGTCTTTTATCTTGCCACTGCTGTCGGGGAATGGGGCTCCTCCAAGGCCTGTCAGGCACTTATTAATGCCGTCTGGCCTGAAGGGTTCACACAATCCTGAAGACGGGACCGGTGACGCTCAGGGTCCGAGGGGGTAATTGTGTCAGGAATTGGGGTTGGTCACTGAACGACTGCCCCGTCCTGGGTTGTACAAATTGACATAAGATGAAGCTGTATCATATAAATAGGATGGAGTGAAGAGTGCTTGGCAGTGCTGCAGTTTTGATAAGAGGGGAATTTATGGGAGTGAGGTTTGTTTTGTTTTGTTGTAATATTGGACACAGCTGCTTCTGCTGGACTGTTTATACTTCACTGTTTACTGTCGATGTACAGTACATATGATGTAAGAGGATAGGAAAACATTTATATGTAACAACACAAAGAAAAAGGAGCGAACAAAGAAAACATACTCCATACATTACTGAGTACCTCTGTGAATACCCAGAGCTTATGGCATCGTTCTGGGAATTATGATACTCTGCAGACTCTGTGGACACATTAGTTAATCAGTGCACCTTCAAGGGGTATTTACAGTTTATCATCTCCGTCAAGGAGGTTTTGTTGTTGTTGCCTGTTCGTCTGTGTTAGCAAACAAACAAACACCAGAGGCCTCATTTACAAAACATTGTGTAGGGTTCATACTAAAAGTGGACGTACGTCGCAAAGCTCAAAATGGCCAAAAAATGATCTGATATATAAAACTGTGTGTACACACAACTGCACGCACTTTATAAATCACAGTCCACATGGAAGATTGCACAGATGGATTCATTTCACACCCCGCCCTCGACACACCCACATTTTACCATGAACGGTCAATGCAAATCAGGCTACTTCATGAATCGAGCGTGCATGAGACTGGGCCACATTAAAGCACACCTCCTCTGCACTCCGCTACCCAAAAGAGACTTTAGACAGAAAATGTAAAATGATGTATTGTTAATCATATCAAACACATACCTGCTGGTCAGTACCTGGATATACACCGGCATGGCGTGGTTCCTGTGGGTGGTTCTGTCTGACACTGGGCCCAGTTCAGCACATAGATCCAAGGGCACTGCTCCAGGGAATCTATCAGCTTGTTAGTCAGTCATCATCATGGTCCAGGAAGTCTTGGTGGTCCCTAAAGACTCTCTCCATCCTGATCTGACCATTTGCTTGATCTTCCAGCAGTGCTACGCATCCATTGTGCAGTGTTACACACACAAGTGTCATCGCACAATTTATATGCCCACTCAGCAATTAGAGTGATTGTTACACACCTTGTCACAATTAATACAAATCAAACAGTGCAATCCATCGCTGTATATCATTTGAAGATGGATGTATGATACATGAACCTAATGAACCACGAGGCCTAATGACTCACTGAAGAAACATCTATAACACTGCAGAATTGTGTGTTTGTGATTCGTGGGTCTAGAGTCTGATATGTGATGACATTAAATGTATGAGATTAATCTGGCTTCAGTTCACCACCTCATGATCTTTTCCTCTGTCTCCAAAATGTTTATGCAAAAGGATCAAAGTTGACGTACTGGTGCACACATTCTCCCACAAAGTTTGTTTTTATAAATCACAATCTTTGTGTCAGAATGGCTTTTTTTTCTTTGAAGGGAAGAAGTTAATCTATTTTGAACCACATCAGAAGATGGGGGAGGGGGGGATCCCAATCTTTAACAAGACAGTGTTATTATTTCACCACAAGAGGACAACAGAGTTCAGTCTAAGGCATCAGTACAGCTGGTTTATAGCATGGCGGAGGTTTGCAGTCTAGGCTTTGTAGTGATAGACTCTAAGATAGAAATTGAGCTGTCAGAAGTGAGGCAAGTACAAAACAAAATGCAATACCACTGAAGGCCACTAGATGCTGGCTCCAAAAATTCTCATTTTTAATAGTGAAATTCTTCATCAATATTTTTTTTTTTCACAAGTCATTCTGTTCTTCTTCTCAGTGATCTGGTGGTTCATCTGAAAATCACTTCATCATTAAGTAGAAATTAGACTTCTAAAGGATGGACATTGAGGGTCTCCAAATATGACCCCAAAAACCCAACGGGGTGAAGCTAAAAGGCTAAACTCCTGACTTCAGAGTCCACAAACCAACAGGTGACATCACATTAGTTTTAGTCCCTTCGATATTAGGGATAGCTGGATACCACTTTTTCAGATCCGATACCGATACCGATACTACAGCATTGAGGATCGTCTGATACCGATACCGGTCCGATACTGATCCAATACCTTCTTTTTGTCACTCTAAAAGTTGTTAATTATACATTTATGGATGTAATTTGCTTAATACTGACATCTAAAAACACCACGTTCACTGTGCAACAACTATTCTGCTCCTATAAAGAAAGAAGGAAAATATGTGACAACAACTTAAGTTATACAGACATATACATAGACATAATAATTACGTGTATGCCTGGTACCTCCTCTCCTGTGCTTCCAGAAAACGCCCCTGCCAGGTCCTTACTGGTCGGACTCGTCATTGCGTCATCACTGCACAGCAGGAACATTTGTGCCCCCAAGCGACACAATCTGCACCGTTTTAGTCAGAATAGCAAGTTTTTGCAATGTGGGAAAAAGCACTAAATAGATCGGTTTAATGTCCAATAACAGCGCTTTAGTGAAACGGTAAAATTTTATTTAAAAACGTCACCTGAAAAAAAAACGTGACCTCGAACAGCTGACGGAGGTCGTAGTAGCATGGATCGGACAGGATGGGTGCTAAAAGAAAAATCCAATATCCGATCCAGTCAATTTGGCCTGGATCGGACCCGATACCAATCCAGTGGATCGGATCGGACCATCTCTAAAAACAACCAAACATCTTTTATGATGTAGTGTTTGTGTTGTTACAATCTGTGCTGATGATGCAAAAGTATAATTAAAGTAGCTCCAATTTGATATGAGAATAATTGGTAATTCGGTTTAAACTTGTTCAGGCTTCACCAGTGTAATGTGTATCCATCCTGGTATATTGATTAACTAATTAATCAACCCCCCTATTATTGATATATCACTATTACACTGTGCTGTAATCTACTGTTATATTATTACTGTGACCACTACTCTTATCTGGTATTGTTTTTTTTTAGTATAATAATATTTACTATATATGACCCATGCAAAAACTGAATAAAGACTCACACACTCACACAACACAGCCTCACACATTCAATAATACACACACTGACTTTTTAAACCATTGTGTCTTGTTACCCTGTCCTGTCCAGTATGTATCAGGGATTTCTTGAAACAGAGCAGATCCAGTAACTCCAGCGACACACACACACACACACACACACACACACACACACACACAGAAAGCACAGATATATAGATTTAATGGAAATGTGTGTTTTCATGAAGCAGGATGTTGTCAATAGCTTCGAGGTCACACCCGCCATGTTTCTCTGGTCTCTCTTTGAATCCAGCTCACCGCATGTGTAACCCACGGCCGGTCGTCCACTGATCTTTGCTCTGCCCACGAGCCGCCGCTGGTTACACATGTCAGCAGCTGCATTGTGGTGATCCCCTCAACAGATGATGCAGGTTATAGGTGCAGTGAGGCAGGTGAAGGTGCTGCAGTGAAAACATGCTCCTCAGTAACTTTCATTCACTCACAAGAATGAACCATTTTCATTGTGCTGTGATTTTACACCTTATTCTGGTTTAAGGGTTTGAACCTTACTTTACAAAGTGCCTGACCCTGCAGCGCCACCTGTGAACCTGGCAAGCTCCTCACACACTAACCTGGAGGCACCTGTGTCATCTGACTGGCTGCATTTACTCTCAGCAGCTTTGTAAATACATCTCACCCGACGAGGGAATCTCTCACCTCTAACACTTCAGTAACATCCACGATTTTACCACCGTTAAAGCTGCAGTGAAGGAGTATGTCTGGAAATTAGCTGAATATTTTCAAAAAGAACTTATCAGGAAATTTACTTTGATATAAAACCCACCTCAGCATATGTGCGTTTACATTTGTGACTTTAATTTCATTTTAAAGTGCTGTTCAAATTTGCAACTTTAATTTCAAAGAGTATCTCAGTTTTTTTTCTTGTAAGTTTGCAACTCTACTCTCTCACAAAATATCCATCTGTCGTTAATTTGTAATAACAAAAATGCCATGATCTGGCATTTCATACCAAAAAACGTCTTGGTATAGTAAGTCATAAAAAATGTAGAGCTCTCAGCACACAGCTGACATCAAAATTGTTTTTACAGGACAACTCAGTGATTTTCAGGCAGTACATTTGTTTCTCTCAGTTTCCAGGAGATTTCCAGGAATGGAAAATAAAAATGTTTTCCAGGATGTGTGAGATCGTGGCTCAGGATGTAAATGGTAAGACAGTCAGATCTAGACTGAAGTATTGGTAACGGAGGATGAGACTTACTCCCTTCTCCTCTGGTGTCACCATGACATGTCAGCATCACTGGGTTTAAATTCAATATCTCAGCAACAACTGGATGTTTTGAAACTGGAATATTTCCCTGTTTGTGTTGCTTACACTGAATTGTATTTGGTCTTGTCACCTTGTGGTGAAAAAAGTGCAATACTACTGATGGCCACTAGAGGCTGGCTGCAAAAAAACTCTTGCTTCAACTGATTTCAATTTTAAAAAATCCTCATTTTCAATCACGAACTATTCAGTCAACACATTTTTCTCCAGGAGTCACTCTGCTGTCATTCCTTAAAGTCAACTCCTCTTCTCAGTGATCTGGTGCTCCATGAATTCAGATTCAATTCAAAAAAATTAAGTAGATACTAGAAAAAAGTGTGCCAGTGCCCTTACAATGTCCCCTGAACACAGGTAAAACACGAAGTATAACATGTTGTCATGGAGACAGACTCATGGACATGTGAGTCAACACCATGAGGGATTCACTGACCTTCCTGTATCAGGGGAACAACGAGACATTCACTGACCTGCCTCCAGCACTGGTTAAACAGTGAGACATTCCCTGACCTTCCTGCACTGGTTAAACAGTGAGACGTTCACCTCCTGTGGTAGGTAAACTGAGGTGTTCACTGAACTTCCTGCAGTAGATAAACAATGAGGCGTTCACTGAACTTCCTGCAGTAGGTAAACAATGAGGCGTTCACTGAACTTCCTGCAGTAGGTAAACAATGAGGCGTTCACTGAACTTCCTGCAGTAGGTAAACAGTGACGCGTTCACTGAACTTCCTGCAGTAGGTAAACAATGAGGCGTTCACTGAACTTCCTGCAGTAGGTAAACAATGAAGCGTTCACTGAACTTCCTGCAGTAGGTAAACAATGAGGCGTTCACTGAACTTCCTGCAGTAGGTAAACAATGAGGCGTTCACTGAACTTCCTGCAGTAGGTAAACAATGAGGCGTTCACTGAACTTCCTGCAGTAGGTAAACAATGAGGCGTTCACTGAACTTCCTGCAGTAGGTAAACAATGAGGCGTTCACTGAACTTCCTGCAGTAGGTAAACAGTGAGGCGTTCACTGAACTTCCTGCAGTAGGTAAACAATGAGGCGTTCACTGGCAAAGAGGAATATTTAGGGATGTGGTTAGTTTGATTGACATGTCCCCAATGAGACCAGCTCTAAAGGTGAGTCTCATACACATTGGGCAGTATCCTCAGGTTCAAGGGTCAGGCCCGCCTCCTTACTCCTCTGTTTATATCCAAATATGGTCACTTCTGGCTCCAAACAACCAACATGGTGATGTTCAAATACCAAACTCTTCAAAATGTCCACAAACTAATGGGTGACATCACCGGGTCCACGTCTTTCTTCTAGATAAAGTCTATTTTGTGTCTGATCACTGGTCTGTATCCAGGTAAACCACAGATCAAACCTTCAACTAAAACATGAATAAAACTCCATATTTAAGCAGGTATTTTGTTGTATTCTGAAGATTTAATACTTGAATCAAAGAGGTTTCGTGCCATAATTCCTTCTTTTATTCCCTGTATAAAAGCCGATGTTTTTCCCTCACATTCCTGCTCACACTCTGATTTTCTTTTCCTCCCACTCAAGGACACTTCACTTTATTGTGCGCGGCGCTAAGTGAGTGATCGCTAAGCAGCGGCTCTCTGCGAAGGACCTGAAACGACACAAATAAATCGCTCGCATGCTGACCACTCGCACGCACAACACAACACGCGGCCTCCACTGTCCGAGCATCGACACGGAGAAACAAAAGGAGGAGATATTAAAATGTCAATGCGTGATAATGTGCTGACAGCGACGTGGAGAACAGACACGGAGATAAAGAGAGCTAAGCCAAGTGTTTCTGCTGCTAGCTGTCCTTGCATACTAAAGGGAAGGGCTTGCAGATAAATGTTGTTCTCCACACAGCTCGCTCCTCTCATATATCTCTGTTAGACCACAGGCAGTCATGAGTGCACCAGACAAGGCCGAGCTCCGAGTGTGTGCGCCTCCATATGTGTGAGTGTGCTGCATGTTTATGAGAATGAATGGGACGGGTGTGTTTTCTGCCTCTGAGCATTTCTGGGATATAACTCATGAGAGTTGTGTGTTTTTTAACCTGCAGATGCTTCAACACTTTAATAAGCCAGAGCAGCACAGATGTTAGTTTTTAGGAAAGTTTATTTATAGTGTGATTTTGTATCAAAGATGGATTTTGTGTTTTTGGTCAGTGTCGATGGTGACAGTGTTACTAAACCTAAAAAAAACTGTTTGTATCTTTTATTTTTAGCCACTTCTCACAGTCAGATTTCAGCGGCGTGGTTGTTGCTGTGTTTACCCTACAAAGTGCTCCTCACATGAAATACATTTTTAGGTTGTATTTTATGTTTCTGCATCAAGGAGGCGTTTCTGCTTCAGCACCGACTGCAGCTTTTATCTGACAAGTTCATCTCACTCGTAAAAACGCAGGAAACCGGTTGTTTTCAAAAAGTAAACTTAACAATGGGTTTTAAGGTATATTCACTTTATGTCTGTTTTATGAGACAGAGGGGTTATTTTTTTTATTGAAACAGAATACCATTCATCTGGAGATGAGACAAGTGAGGGGAAAATATGCAGTAAAAACAGACCTGGGTTGACTTCTTTCAAAGTAATCCATCCACAAATGAAAAATGGAATCTGTAATCCATCATCTGTAATAATCCTTCCACCAGAATCCACTGCAAGTTGCATACAAATATATTTTCAGGTGAAGCAGCACTCACTCTTTGGATGATGAATTTACATCAGCGTATATAAAAATCCAACTACTTGAAACCTGTTTGATTTCATCTAAATGTTTTGTTAGAGCCTGATATGTAACAATGACCCAAAAAAAGGTAATAAAACCCGAAATGTAACAAGATTCTTCTGCTTGGATTCAACAAACATTGCATCTCACAATATACATGGAAACGATGATGCTGACAAAATAATATATATTTAGTAAATGGAGGACATTTATATAGCGCTATCATGAGCTAAGCTAGGTCCCAAAGTGCTTTACATGACACCTCATTCACTCACACACCGATGGCTACCGAGCTGCCACGCAAGGAGCTAGCCACCACTGGGAGCAACTTAGGCCCCGTCCACACGGAGACGGAGATTTGGCAGCTGACACCGATACTTTCTGAAACCAGGTCCCAGAGTGGGAAAGTCTGAAGACGCCACCCGCTGCGTCTCCATGTGGACGGCGAATACGTACTCTCCTGCCGCTGTAGCCCCGCCTCTGACCCTTAACTCGCCTGTGCAACCGCGACAACAACAGTAAAAATGGTGGATCACAGCGTCGTGTTAGTGCTGCAGCAGCTACTGGGCTGGTTTTGACTTTTACAGCAAAATCTTCTGAAACTACACAACTACCGTGAGCAACAAGTGTGTGTTGTTGTGGGTGTTGGTTTTACCTCGTACGAGTTTAATGCGCATGCTCCGTGTCTTCTTCCTTGTTTTGGTGTTTCTGTGGCAGCGTTACAGCGCCACATACAGGCCTGGCATAGTGACTACAACGTTTTTGTGTGGACGCAGATATAAATATCCGTTTTCAGGGGAGACGTATTCAACACTTCGACACATTGACAGGAGGAGTTGGGGGTCGAATTAGCAATCTCATGATCCATAGGTGACCCACTCTAACACCACCCTAGTGCATAAAAAAATATTCAGTTTAAATAATTAATGAAAATGACAACAAGGAGGTTTGGTTTTTGGCGGCTGCCCTGTCTGTCCGTCTGTCCGTCTTTCCGTCCGTCCGTCCTTCTGTCAGCAACCTGACGGTAAAACTACTGAACAAATATCTCGGGCAAGAAAAAAAAAAGGGATCCAAAAAACCCCCGATCTATTAAAATCTGCAAATGTTTCACCACAAGAGGGAAACAGTGTTCAGTGCATCAGTACAGCTGGATGATGCGTTGGAGGAGGTTTGTGCTCTCTGGTGTGTGATTACAATTTGTGATGTGTGTGTTTGTGATTTGATACAGTTACAAGTATCTCTACTCAAATGAACTTGTGGCTGTTTGATAAAAATGTTTGGATGCGTTGGTAAAAGGGATGAATGAAACTGTATCAGACGCTCTCAGCTCTCCAGGATTGCAGCGTGGATCCTGCACCTTAGCGAGAGAAGATGTATCTGAGTGTTTCAGGATGTGTGTGTGTGTGTGTGTGTGTGTGTTACGACTGCAGCCACCTATTAAATTTAAACACCGTTTTCATGACCGGCTTTGTAAAAACAGAGCACAGGCAGGCCCACAATTTACCCCTTCCACTTAGCACTCTATCACACTATCTCTGTATTTCCCCGCACTCATCCCTCTCTCCTCGTAAATCTATCTCTCGTTCCCTCCACTCAAAAGTCCATTACAGCCTCCTGCCTGCAGCCTTCTCTGTTTGTTATCTGTCCCACTCACATTATCTCTGCCTCTCCCTCCGACTCTCCTCTCTCTCTTCATTATATCAGTAAAAATCAGATCTGATCTTCTTTCTCCATCACTTCTTTTTTTTTTGTTTCAGTGCTTTCTCTCATGGTCCAGCCACTTTCCTCGCCCACCTATTTTTGTCCCCGTGCAGACGGTGTATGCAGATCCAGCGCACTCTCAGTTATTTTAAACTTTTTCTTCTTCTTCTACCTATAACCCCGTCCTCCCCCCTCCCTCTCTCCCCCCGAGTCTCCTCCCTGGTGCTGCATGCACTTTATCACTTTTGGCAGCGCCAACTTAAAAAAGAAGAGAATTTATGCAAATGTGGGGCTGAAAAATGAGTGTTCACCCCGGTTGCAATGTGCAGAGGAAAGTAGCGAAGCGCCTCATTACAATATTTTCTCTTTGTTGTGGATCCGCGGGATAATAATTAAGAATGATTTGTGATGTTGGAACGAAGCTGGGCCCCTTCTCCTCCCTGGAAATTCACCTAATGCTTTAGTTACTCCACATGTAGACAGACAAGGAGATGGAGTCATAACCAGCAATCTGATTATAAAGCAATTTGACAAAGTCAGTGGAGAGACAGGCCCGCTGGAAGCAGCAGAGAGCTTTGTAGTTTTAGTTGTGTTGCTTACATGGTGAATGGGTTTCTGAAGTTGATACATTTTTGACAATGATCACACTCTGGCACATGAATGTGATATCCAGGATTTGGGGAAGTATTTCCAGTGTTATCCTTTAGCTTTGAGGTTTGAAACTGTCTGCTTGGTGCAGCTAAACACAGATGCTCTGTCATGCATTGGCTCAGTGTGAAAATGTTTCCCCTCCTCCTGACAGCTGCTTCAGGCCCTGAGACGGACACATCCTCTCTGCTTTCCTTCCTTCCCTCTGAGGGTTTGCTGTCATCCCTCTGTTTGCTCTTTGTGACTCCTGAAACTAATGCAGCGCTGCTGAGGCCAAGTATCAGATGGTCAAGTGTTAAAGGTGCCGAGGTCAAAATGGGGATGTGGTCTCTTGACAAGGGCATGTTTATATTTGCACACAGTCAAAGATACAGATGGAAAAAACTGAATGAATGACCAAGGAAATAATATAACAGTAATTACCGTATTTTCCGGACTATTGAGTGCACCTGTCTATAAGCCCCGAGTGAATTTATTCGAACAGTTTCATGTGGTCCACTCTGACCGGGTCTGATGTGACGAGGCTAAATGTATCAGCTTGCTAGCTTGTAAAAAGCTAACGAGTTTCGGGCCGCCGATACATGAGCGTCAGAAAAAAGTAGCGGCTTATAGTCCAGAAAATACGGTATATGATGTTTTGACACATGGTAAATGGAGTATATTTGTATAATAACACATTTTCACCTCAGCTTAGCTCTCAAAGCTCTTTACAAGGACCATCATTCACTCAGTCACACAAACCACCTGTAAACCACTGGAGGGCAGAGCTGTCAATCAAACTAACCACGCCCAAGTGGACTGAAAATTTTATTATTGAGTATTATATTGAGTATTTCATGATTAAAAATGAAAAATAATATTTGAAATCAGCGTTTTTTTGGAGCCTCGAGTGGCCATCAGTGGTAGTGCATTTTTCTGCAGTTTTGCATTGACTTCATGTTTCAGGACTGGTGGCTACGTCCATGACTGAGATAAGAAGCTGCTGCCATTACAGATTTAGAGGCTACAACAGGATGACAAAATTAAAAGTATGAGCTGATCAAACCTCATCTTCCAAAAAAAACAAAATGTAGAAAATGTGACACTTCTGTTGTTTTAATTTACCATATTTTCCAAACTATTGAGCGCACCTGTCTATAAACCGCTATTGAATTTATTTGAACAATTTCATGTGGTCCACTCTGACCGGGTCTGATGTGACGAGGCTAAATGTATCAGCTTGCTAGCTTGTAAAAAGCTAACGAGCTTTGTGCCGCCGATACATGAGAAACACCAGTGTTTAAGTTCAAAGCGTCGGAAAAAAGTAGCAGCTTATAATCCAGAAAATACGGTAATATTTGGACAAACTTCACAGTCTCCTCATATGACCTGATGCAGATGAATCAACTCTTCCCTGGCAGCCGAGCTACATTTTTGAGTTTTATTACCAGCATTTTCTTTGCGTATCAGCTTCTCCACTGTAATGAACAAACTTTGAAACTGCTCGATCTTTGCCTCGCACTCTGTCGCTATCTTTCAAAGTAATGTGTGTGTTCCTCAGGCAACCTGTGGTCAAGGCTAAGTAACAAATTCAAGCAACAAACTACTTATCTATTAGTGACAGCGCCTCCTTTGCATGTCGCTGTAGAAGAAGTAGACAGACTGAGCTCTTCTTTGCTCTTCGCTGTGGATGTTATTGATCTCTGTATGATTTGCAAATGGACTGAATAAACCTAGAGAAGGACAGACCTTTGTGTTTGTTTCTATGAATACAGATCTTTACTAAGCAACATAAGTATTTTTTGTTGCAAATTGAAACTATGCAGAAAAAGAGGTCGACTGAAACCAGACGACAACCTTCACCACACCTGGGGGAAAAAAACACTGAAGGAAAAAAACTGCATTACCTTGAAGGACACCTGAGGCAAGCTCAGAAAGTATAAAGTATAAAGTGCAATACTCCCAACAGCCACTAGAGGCTGACTCCAAAATACTCCAATTGACTTCCACTGACACATTAGACAGTGTCCTCAGGTTCAAGGGTTAGACCCGCCTCCTCACTCCTCCCTTCATATCCAAATATGGTCACTTCTGGCTCCAAACAACCAACATGGCCACGTTCAAATACCAAACTCTACAGACCATATTGGCTTTGTCCATAGAGTTTATGATCCCTGTACATCTGACTTCACAGTAAAAATAAAAATGTATACAGGACAAAGACAGGTTGGGTTTCTTTGGCTGATTTTTTTTGTTCATGCAGCTGTACGTAGGTGTATTAAAACTGTATTAAGGCTTAAAGTTATTTATAATTAAAGGCACGGTCGCCCTCACAGGCTGCACTTAGATTTTTCTTCCATTCACCTTTTCAAATCTTTCCCAAAGACTCTTCAGGATCAAACCCCCAACCCTGTGATTCCACTTCCAGTCAGCTCCACCCCCTCTGCAACCAAGCTCCGCCCCTCATCCAAATATGGTCACAGCTAAATACCAATCTGTAAGCTTCAAAAGTGCTCCTCCACAAACCAACAAGTGACGTATCTATGGTTACATCCATCTTTTGGAAACACACTTAGAGACACAACATATTTACACAGTTCTGACAATAAAAACACAAACAACAGTAAAGCTTGTTGCCAGTCCACTTGGTCTGCACTCCTTGTCACACTTGTAAAAATATGTTAATACTAAAATTTCACGTCGTGATGAAACAATAATTTGCCCTTATGACAGTAATTTGCGTCAGATTTTATAAATATCACCTCATGTTGCTTTTCCTCATAATTTGTCACCAGCTGTTTCACACAAAAGCAAACGGTGACCTTTCATTATTTTTTTTACCGTATTAATTTAGTTTTTATCTGATCTGATTCTGTGTCGGGTTTAACTGAACCTTAAACGCAGAAAGAAACACAACAAATAATACAACAACAGAGAAGAAACACTGAGGGGGAATTAGACACACACACACACACACACACACACAAAGGACAGCTGTAAAATGTCATCCCACACCAACAATTAAAGCAGTGCCCCCTTTGGGCCGGTCCCTAACAAATATGTCACCCCAGTGAGTGCATCAGAGCCCCTGGGCCAATCAGTGTGAGGCTGCAGTGTCGAGATTTGATTAAAAAATGTACCGTGGGGTCAGACAACAAGTTGCTGCACATCGTGATGCACTGCTGCACTGCATCAATTTAATGTTACCCACTTTTTGTTTGATCTTATAGGTAACTTCTAACTTTAATATGAGCTTTAATCTGTTGCATCTTATCCAAGGACTCAAACTCTTGTGGATGTATGTGGCTGGCCGGCTTCATTAATAAAGAGAGTGACTGGGAGACATGAAGAGACAGGACAAATGGGACGGGACAGCACAGACAGGATGGAAAAATAATAGCCAATTTAGCCTTGTCGTCTTAAAGCTACACCTTGGCATTTTGAATTTTTGCCTGGTTATTTTTCTTCACCAGACACTTGTCATATTGTGAAAGGAGGAAAAAAAAAGTTTCACTTTCCCTAAAAATGGCTTGTTAGCATCAGTAGGATGCCACAGTGAAACCAAAGGGGCAGCAGTAAGCGACCACTTTAAAATCCTTTAGAAAAAAACAGGGAAACAGGAGGAAGAGGAAGAGGAAGAGGAGGGTCACCGAGTGTGTCCTCACTTCAGCTTTACTCTGTCGCTGTTGAGTGTTGGCTGTGACAGGAGAGGATAATGAGTGGAGAGGAAACAAAAGAAGAGACTTCATATAAAATATGTGTAAGATTTTCAAAATAAGAGAATGAGAAGAGGTCAGAGGGAGGTCAGTCCTCACAGGGACAGACAGGGCTGTGTGTCCTGCATGTCCACATGTCAGGACTCCACCATACACCTTCAAAAATACTGCTTTGTATGTGTGTGTGAGACAGTACTCAATGTATCCTGTGCTTTTTGTATGTTGGAGTATATTCATGCAAACGTGTGTGTGTGTGTGTGTGTGTTTCACCTTTTGTGCAACCCAGCATTTCAATTAAAGGCTGAAAGCAGCCCTTTGTTTGGCGCACTGTCGAGAAGAGAGAGAAAGAAAGAGCCAAGCATATTACTCTATTCAAACATTCAGTAGGAACGAAAGGGAAAGATTCAATTTTGTCCCCGTCTGCTTCGCACGAAGGACAAATTCTTTTCATTGGTGGTTAGAGGACACACACACACACACACACAACACCACCTACCTACACACACTTAAGCACATACAAGTACACACAACTCTCCCTCCCATATGCCATCTCGCTCTATTCGATCGCACATATATACATTTACAGTATGCACACAGTGGGCGGTCTGTGTGTACACTGCACCGCCTCCAGTTATAAAGATAAATGGGAAGCGCCGGCGTCTCTCCACCGTGAATCTGCATGCTGCGGCTAAACTAATAACACAGGCTGCAAACTCTATTCTACTCCAAGGAGCATGGGAACGCAATTTGCAAAACTACATCCTCTGGGGATATGAAAGCACAAGACTTTTACAAGAAAATCCCTTATTCATGCTGATACATTGATCCCAGAACTAATAGTAGAGTTTCAGTCCCCAGCGCATTAAACACACTGAATGACACTGACACCTCCTGTAAATATCACACTTGAACTGTAACAAAGGTAAAATTTATCTTATTCAGGGTTTTTAAAGGACACATGCTCACAACATGTAATTATATTGATTTAAATTATGGTACAAAGAAATGGTTCAGGGTTTGAGTTATTGTGTTCGGGGATTGATATTATTGTGCTAAAGGTTATATGTATTGTATAGTATTGAGATATGATATAGTATATAATACAGTATATATAATGCCATTTATAATAATTACATCTAATTTATAAATATGAAGCAATTATGTAACAGTTGTATCTATTATCTAAAAATATATAGAATATAACATGACAGTAGCAGTAGTTCTGTTATTAGTTATTCTCATTACATGTATGTATGTATATATGTGTATATATAATGTTTGTCTATAGGGCTTGTATTATTTATATATTGTGTCACAAATGGTTTAAAATGAATCATCAAACTGTTTATCAATGTATACAAAGACTTTACAGATACAGGTTAGGACTGGTTTCTCCTAAGTCACTGATCAGTCATGTGCATTTTTGTTTCTGATTGTTTTTTTGTTTGTTTATTTGTATTTTTCTCCTCATCTGTTGCTTTTGTATTTTATCCATGAAGTTGTTGTTTAATTGCACATCAAAGTAAACATCATCATCATCATCATCATCATCATCATCATCACCATCATCACCATCACCATCACCATCATCATCATCATCATCATCATCATCATCATCACCATCATCACCATCACCATCACCATCATCATCATCATCATCACCACCATCACCATCACCATCACCATCATCATCACCATCATCATCATCACCATCATTACCATCATCACCATCACCACCCCCACCACCAACACCACCACCATCACCACCACCACCACCATCACCACCACCATCATCACCACCACCATCACCACCACCATCACCACCACCACCACCACCACCATCACCACCACCACCACCACCACCACCACCACCACCACCACCACCATCACCACCACCACCATCACCACCACCATCATCACCACCATCATCACCACCATCACCACCACCATCACCACCACCACCACCATCACCATCACCACCACCACCATCACCACCACCACCACCACCACCACCACCACCACCACCTCCACCACCACCACCACCAGCACCTCCACCACCACCACCACCATCATCACCACCCCCACCATCACCATCACCAT
>OOFC01048697.1:0-15198 GCA_900323345.1 Pseudochromis fuscus
CAAGTGTATTGAGGTGTCAAGAGGCAATGGCAAAGTTAAGTTGAAGAGAATCCGGTCATTCCTTTCAAAATAAAATGTCTTTCAGTCTCTAATAATCAATGCAACGGAAGTTATATTTTTATTTATTCTTTCTGTGCGGCCCGGTAACAACTGCCCCACGGACCAGTACCAGTCCCCGACCCGGTGGTTTGGGACCACTGATCTACAACACCTTTACCTCCATCTACAATGGCTTCCTTCACTCCTCTTGCAGAGGGGGTAAAATGTTCTGCCACTAATTCATATCTTTGTTGTTGTCAGCATTAAGGGACCAAAAAATAAATTATTTTATTCATCATATATTTTTTAAATGATCCGGCCAATTAATCATTATTGGATTTAATCTGCATCAGCCTAATAAATATCCGTATCGGTCGGGTCCTGCACCAAACACTGGTTTCCACCCTAAAGCAACTCATTAGCATCTTCTACTGCACCACAAACACTGAGGTCATCCTCATGACATCACCAGACTTTAGAAAAGCCCCTCTGGTGCTACAAACCACTCCCTGCTCCTACGCATAAGCATCCACCCATGGCTACTGAAGTTTTCCCTGAGAATGTATTCTACAAACTTCACTACCAAACATGAAGTCCACACATCAGAAGCAGCTACAGCAGCAGCACACACAGCTGTAACCATGGAGTCTCTAGGTCTTTACACTGAGTGGTGTGAGTCAGCACCACGTGAAGTGGAAACACTGAGACCTGCATGCACACCAGGCAGCTGACTCTTAAACAGGACTGTGATCTCATTCACATATCACACCCTAAATAACACACACAGACACACACACTGAGTTCACCATCATCCTACGGTTCTCATCTCTCTGCTTTAAAATTCACTTTAGAGGTTAATATGGCACTTAGAGTAAAATCAGTTCATGTTTGAGAGCTGGGTTAAGAAGGGAAACAGCAGTAAATAAATGAGCAGTCTGTAGCATTGTATTGCCATATATAGGCATAAGCTACATAAGCTATCTGTATGAATAACCACTATATGATTGATCAAAAGTTAGCATGTCTGCAGAAAGAAAATAAACAGATGATGTAATTCAATTGGAAACATGTACCTTGTATTTAAAGGAAAATGAAGTAAATAAAGAGTTAGTGAAATCATATATAGTCACAAACATACATAACATAAACCAACCCTTAGTGGTATTGGTTGGATTTCTCTGGCTAATTGATAGATTCTGCATAAGTGATGGTGCATCTTGACTTACTGAAACAAATAGAGCTCAAAATCAAAAAACTAAATTAACCTAACCCCCAAAAAAATAACCTTTGAAAAGGATTAAACTCAGACCAAATAAACTGAGCCTTAATTAAAGTAGACAACCAGACAAATGTGACAATAATTCCCTCGTGGTCTTTTAGTTACAGCCCAACAATATCTACATCAATGACACTTTATTCTGAAAAGTTAAAGGTGCTACGTGTCGTGGTTGTGAGTGGTTGATCTCTTCCTGGAGCTTAATGCTACATTTTCCATGATGGGTACCGATGTGCTGAAGGATTTCATTTCTGTGAAAACAGTTTCCAGCTGAAGAAGATAAACACACGAAAACCATTTTTCCACTTGCTGCCTTATCTAAAATTACACAGAGCTCCTCGGCTTTGTTTTACAACAGACTGCACTGCACGCTGTTTTAAATGCTCAGAGAGACAGAAAGTACTTTTCACCACTTGTTTATTTGTGGAAACCATTTAAGATATACTGTAGATATCACCATTCAATCCTTAGTCTGAACACCATTTCTGCATTGATGCACAACCCAGAACTGGGTAAATACTGGACTAACTACATGTTGGGTTTAATTTAATCCAGCACGATGGGCGTAAAAAAAAGCAAATGTTGGGTAAAAACAGCTCATCTTGCTGGTTAAATTAACCCAGCGTGTAGTTAGTCCAGTATTTACCCAGTTGAGTATTTTCAGTGTGTATGAGCTGCTGCTGCTGCTGCTGCCAAGGTTACTGCTCTGCTTCAGTGTGTAGTAGCAAACCTTTCAGACCCAGATTAATCTCATTTGACTCTTTGAAGCGAACTCAAGCTCTGTAATGTCTTTAATTCTTCCAGTTAAGTATTTTCAGGAACAATATGAGCTGGATTAGCACTGCAGGTTAGCTTTGAATCACCAGCTCGTGACCTGGACCTGCTAACTACGATTAGCAGAGGAGCAACACCTCTATTATACAAGCTTAGTCAGACACAATCTCAAAATTTTAATTCAATTTTAATTCTTGAATCCTCTAAGTGTAGGGTGTGACTAGTGAGGAGCAAAGCAAGGATATTTTCAGCTTTAGAAAATTGACCCTAATTTTTGGGACTGTATTATTAAACTGTACTGATTCGCAAATAAAAATTGTAATGAGACCTTTACAGGTACAATTACAAGCAGGTGTGCAGTTAGGGTGGCTCCATCATTATTAGTGTTAAATGAAGAGGCGGGAGAGGTCAGCTGAGGTTGAAAGCTTAATGTTAGCATGGAGAGACGGGTGTGATAACAGACGCCTCTCTTTAGAAACGACCTTTTGAGGGCGCAGAATGAAGCGGTATTTGCTGTCAGGGAGGCCTCGGCTTCACCTGAGCAGGAGCGGAGTTCAACCTTTTTATCTCACAGCTGTGAACAAAGAAGTGATGGGGTCCTGTGAACCCCCACTGCAGCCAGAAGTGCTGACATTTGATTAACTCTGACAGCTGCTGGCTTTTTTTTTAGTATCTTATTATTAAGTGAAGGAGACTGTTATTTGGCAAAGCAATTACATATAATACATAAGTGTGCCTTCTCATACTGGGGCAGCTGGGAGTCATGTGCCTTGCTCAACAGCAACATGCCATAGACAGTGCGGCTCAAATACTGTCACATAGCATAACAATTACACACTGAAAATGCTTTAACTCAGAACTCATTTAAGTTCATTTAACTCAAGTATATCAACATTTTTGGTTTTAACCCAAGAACTTTGTCTTTTACCAAACATTTTGTCTATTTCACTGAAGATTTTGTAGTTTTTAACCTCGTATTTTGTGGTTTTTGCCAAACATTTTTTGGCTTTTACCCAACATTTTGTTGTTTTTTTTTCTTGTGAGTTTTACCCAATTAAGGGTAATAACCAGTGGTGGACAAAGTACTCCAATCTTACTCAACTACAAATAAAAGTTACTTGGTCAAAATGTTACTCAAGTTAAAATACTGAAGTAAAAATACTTTAAAAATACCTAAATATTCAAAAGTACAAAGTAAAAGGACATTTTCTAATATCAGTACATTGCTGTATTGTTCTCAGTGCCCGAGTCAATCCCCGACTAACGTCTGCTTCCTGTTAATGTGGTATTTTAAGCTGAAAGGGCTTCGATGAAAACAAAACTCCTTCCTGCAGAGTGTGTATAATACTTTGTTGGTTGACTGTTCGGTCTTACTT
Organism: Pseudochromis fuscus; assembly: GCA_900323345.1. NCBI lineage: Eukaryota > Metazoa > Chordata > Actinopteri > Pseudochromidae > Pseudochromis > Pseudochromis fuscus. The sequence continues at coordinate 3,466 of OOFC01048697.1, forward strand.
TTTTGTTTTTAAATTTCCCATCGAGAGGCTAACATGCTATATAGCGTTTTAGAAAAACTTAAAACGACAAAACTGTGCTGTTTCCTGTCTTCCCTCTTTATTGTTTGGTTCTGCTGCCGGTCACTTCCTGCCGATTTGCGCATGCGCGACGGTAACTCTACCTGGACAAACTGCCTGAAACCCATTTCCAGCATAGACTGTATATAAAGTAAGTAACCACCAGAATGTAGTGGAGTCCAAAGTACAATATTTGACTTTGAAATGTAGCGGACGGAAAGTAAAAGTTTCCAAAAAAACAAATACTCAAATAAAGTACAAATACTGAAAAAACAGTACTCAAAAGTACTCAAGTAAATGTACTTCGTCACTGTCCACCACTGGTAATAACAGCTCATTTCCTTGGGTTAAGTTAAGCTAGCGTGTAGTTAGTCCAATATTTACCTAGTTGTGATTTAAAACAAGGGTGTACACATCAGAAAAACAAACACTACAAACAAAAAATAGGCCATACAATGTTTTACCCGAGCACAATAAGATATATTCATATTTCAGTGCTGCTAATAGCCCTACATATTATATTTATGAGCATGTAAATGACAGAGTTGTTGATTTCTTATCTAAACTGGACCTAAAATGAGTGTGAACATAAACACCCTGTGTGAAAGAAGTCCTACCAAGGTGGTTGGTCAGTGGCTCCCGTTAGTGGAAAGTGACATTAATAACATTAGCTTAGCAGTTCAGATGAAGAGTGTGAGCGATGCTAACACCAGACAAGGTTACACCAAAATGGGTTTAAGAGATTAGCTGCAGGGTCAGCCAGGCCCGATTGTGTAATGAGTGTTCAGACCAGACACAGTTGGTTACAGTTGGATGGACACTGACATCGGCTACGAGCTGAACTGTCTGAGGTTTCCTGCCTGAATACTGTGAATAATTTCTGTAGAAAGAAGATGCAATTTAAATGAGTAGCCACTATGAATTTTCACACACTCGAACAAGAAATGTTTGCACTGAAGTTTAGGCAATTAGTTTTAACTCAAAGGATTTTTTAGGTCAACTTCTAAAAACTTTTCAGGCGGGCAGCATGCACCACCAACCAGGCAGCTATAACATTCTTCTTCCTGCATTATTTGTCCACTACAGAGAATTAAAATGTATTTTGGATTCTTTCCTAAATGTTACTGAGCAAACAAAAAGATCAATACATCTACCAGGGGGTGCTGATGAAGTTCAGCTCCTTTATTTCCAAGTGTAACATCTACAAAGGCTGCACAGTAGGTTGCTCACATAATCTAAATTCAAAGCTACAATGTAAAAGACGCCAGGAGGTTTCCTCTGTAATATGATGCAACTCCAAGTGAAAAACTGTTTTAAAAACTACAGAGAAACCTATTGGCTTAAAATTCAATGAGATCCGCTGGTATAAAAAGTCTTTAAATGATACTACTCTCAGCAGAATGAAAGCTCAAATGTCTTAACCTAAATTAAAATGGTCTAAAACCTTAATGGGGCTAAATGTGAGTGGGTAAAAATTAACTGAGAAGCTTATAAATTTGCATCTTCTCAGTTGAATAAATGCACTTTTTAAAAGATTTACCCTGAGTCGTACTCAGATGTTCTATAACAGGGCAGAGGTCATTAATAATATATTTCTTATATAAATGTAGGTGGTGAAAAATCCCATTAGTAAGATGCTGAGTATTTCTAAAACTGAAATAGATCGCACTCAGGGAGCACAAACCTCCACCAAGGCATCACCCAGCTGTACTGTTGCTACACACTGAACACTGCTGCCCTCTGGTGGTGAAATAGCAAAGTTATGAGATTTATCTAAAGAGCCAAAACATCACAGGCCATTTCTCAACACAAAGTACGCGATCTGTACTCGCGTACTTGACGAGAATGTACCTGCAAGTCAGACTCTGAAGTACGGACTTGCGGGAAGGTGAGAACGCACCGAAGCTAAAGTGCAATTGGAACGCCAGCGTACTTAATGACGTCACATGTCCGCTCGCTGTTGTGAAATGCATTATGGGTTATTTGGCTTCCACAAGTCCACACAAGTCTGGTTTGATGCAGACTCGATAATGAAGGAGGAGCGAGAACACATCCGGATATTTTATGCGTTCTCGACCAGATGCGTACTTTGAATTGCAACAGTACGAGGTCTCCGATTGATGACGTTTCATGAGTACAGGAGATCGCAAGTACGGACAACTACGCATATTGAGAAACGGCCACAGTTTCACCCTCTTCTCCTCTATTTCTTTTCTGCCCCCTAGTGGTTCTCTGTTGCCACTGTCTTTGTTAAAACATTCAGCCAAAATAAATAATGTTTTTCATCTGGATCCCGTACTCTGATCTTGCCTTGTTGCTTGGGTAATACCCTCTCTCTGTCTCAACAACAAAAAAATGGAGATGTGTTTTTTATGTTGCTAATACACAAATCAACACAGGCAAAAACAGATTATAAGAAAAAGTGAATTATCAAAAATAAGCCACAAGCACATGACAAATTGAAAAAGACAATAGGTTTATAGCCTATTAAAAAGAATCATTCTCAGATCATAATTCATTACAGGCTAATGTAAATATGTAAACCCTCTGGTTGGGAAAACTAATGAGATTTAAAAGCTTTAATAATCTGTTTTTAGCTCTGTGGTTAATTCTGTCACACATGTTAATTCTCTCTGAACGGCTGTAGTTTGTAGACGTTGGTTAATAATGAATCCCATTATATGGTGCAGCATTCATAAGAGTTAAGTGAAGGCAAAGTTGAACAAAGAGATGACCTCAGACATGTGTCACTGTCACATGATGCATACTTAAGTGTGTGATATTTATAATGCATGTATCACAGCTGCAGTGTTTTCCCTTACGAGGTGGGCACATTGGACAAATGTATGCAGCCTGCCACACAAATTAAGTATGCAGGCGCACACACACACACACACACACACACACACACACACACACACACACACACACACACACACACACTCAAACTTGTGAAAAGGACCATTGAATGGCCTCAGCTATTATCCTCCCCTGCTTTATCCAGCACAGCCATGGTCCTGGGACACAGCTCTGAGGCCTGCATGCTTATACACTCACTGGAATTGATCAATGCCATCATGACACATTCCTCTACATCTGCTGTAATGAACACAGAGTAGATCAAACTTCCCTCACAGAGAGTATTTTGAAAGAAAACATGTCCAGCTGGTTCCCAGTTTCCAGCTAACAACAACAACAACACCCCCAACGTGAAACTCTGCGTTATTACCAGATTACAGCAGATCAGATCAGATAACGGGTTAACGAGAACAAAGAGCCTGAGCTCGGCCAATCAGACGGCGTTTCCCACGCAACATCAGAAAGCCTAGCTACAATGCCGACCAATCAGAGTGAGCCCTGTGCTGTGAGGGGCTCCATGAGAAAGTAGGTCTTTTCTCTGCTTCATTACTATGAACACAATGCCTGTCTGCACGAGAACCTGAACACCTGCACATCCTGCTGTTAATGTTTGTTTCACTAGAAACTGTTTTTAAACTGACTGATGACCAAAATATCTTAGATGTGCATGTGATATACGTTTAAAAGCCGAGATCCACAGCAATATATATCTGGTGATGTATACAAACTGCAGATGGTGTTTCTGTTGTCATGCATGGCCTGACAAAGACTAAAACTGCCGACAAGTTTTAGTCGACCATATGTAAGTAATGTGAACATGAAAAAGAAACAGAACAGAGAGATGCAGTTTTTCTTACTTGCAGCTAGCGAACTAGCTAGCTAGCAGCGAACTTCAACACTCTCAAAAAGCCTTTTCAGGTTGACATGTGTTGGATTTAAAGTCATTTTTATTGTTTCCATTCACTTTCACTACACAAGCAGAATTTCCAGTAACAGCCGAATGCTTTCATCCAATAAAAAGCTCCACAGTGCTGCCCATGGCTCACATAAAGTTGAATAAAGTGAATGTGGTGCAGCACTTATTTCCCACACATGCTGGTGGAGACCAAACCAAAGCTCAAATAAGAGAAAATAATGTAATTAAACGCTTCAAATGAATGCAAATATGACTCCAAATGATTGATATTCATGCTCCACATCTAATGGACGTGTCTGCCATGTCAAATTTCTGAGGTGATAATAGATCAGTGATGTGTTTATAGCAAAAAAAAAACAACACCCCAAAACAAACAAAAACCAACTGCTGCTGCTTTAATTCAATTTCAACTTTATTTATATAGCACTTTTAAAGACAGCACAGTCAGGCAAAGTGCTGTACACAAGCAATAACAATTCAAATTTGGTATCAACCAATTAAAGTATTACGAGGTCAGAACCTGGCGACACCATCGACCCCCCTGGGAGCAAAGACATCCTGAATATTTAGTAGAACAAAATGGAAAACAAACAAAAAGTTCAGATCCTATTACCGTATTTTCCGGACTATTGAGCGCATCTCTCTATAAGCTGCTATTGAATTGAGTTTCATGTGGTCCACTCTGGCCGGGTCTGATGTGACGACGCTAAATGTATTGGCGGCACGGAGCTTGCTAGCTTGTAAAAAGCAAATGAGCTTCGTGCCACCGATACACGAGAAACACCGGTGTTTAAGTTCAAAGCGTTGGAAAAAAGTAGCGACTTATAGTCCGGAAAATACGGCAGTCAGGGTGGTAAACTAACAACATCAGGCCAAATGATGAAAAAACCTTGGTTCAGCCTGAACAAGCAACTGGCTGTTTCAACAGTTAAACCACACACTGTATATAAAAGATGGACTTAGCCACCGGGTCTCGAAAGTTAAGCTAATGTAGAAGTGCAAAAAAGGGCAATACCACTGATGGCCACCAGATGCTGAATCCAAAAATTGGCTTCAGTTCAATTGTCATCATTTTCAACCATGAAATACTCATTTTATCCGCCAGTCACTCTGATGTCATTAGCAAACACAAGATAAAGGGGTGTGGTTAGTTTGATTGACAGGTCTGTTAACCAGTGATTCACAGATACCGTATTTTCCGGACTATTGAGCGCACCTGTCTATAAGCCGCTATTGAATTTATTTGAACAGTTTCATGTGGTCCACTCTGTGGTCTGATGTGACGACGCTAAATGTATCGGCGGCACGGAGCTTGCTAGCTTATAAAAAGCCAACGAGCTTCGTGCCACCGATACATGAGCCACACCGGTGTTTAAGTTCAAAGCGTCGGAAAAAAGTAGAGGCTTATAGTCCGGAAAATACAGTAAACGTCTTGGAGGTAGTAATCTCATTACTTCAGCCCTAACTCACCATATCTCCATTTAACTGTATTACCTGTATAATTTCCTGGAAAAGTTTACTGTCAACTGCATAAAACATTCAAACCAGATCATGATGTTCACTGCAATATGAATCTGTTTTATGAGCTCATCCGTGTAAAAGTTTAGTGAGAATCAAGATGTCTGACTACTTTTAACATCCATGTGCTAATTAACAGCTGTGACAGGAAAACATGATTAACTGTGTTTGCTTTCTGTTGCACCGGAGTTAAACCCTGACATGTCGGGTGTTACTTTAACACCCTCTGAAAACCTGCCAAGTATATAATTGCACATAAAGTGCTGTATATATTTGCAAGTAGTGATACTTGTTCTCTGCAGCTTTGTTCTCACAACAGAAGAAGAAAAGCAAGAAAAGCTTTCAGTAGATTTCTGATGTTAACTTTTTTTTGTGTTGAATGTGCATGATGCATTCGAGGATGAGTTAATTCTCCTGACTTGTGGGTGTACATGGATTCTTGCTGCTGCTTTTCCTCCTGTATTTTCTCTGGTTGAATGTTCTCCAGGTGCAGCCATTGATTCCTCATCTGTCTGGACGTCTCCCTCTCTCTCGTACTGGAGTGAAGCCATCAAGCATTACAGGATCAATGACAGTCTTCTGCTCACTAACAGTCTGGACAGGTGTGTGCTTATCAGATATTGGACTTGATTTGTTGCCTCACTTTTGCACCAAAAAGGCTCATTTTTACTTTCACTTCACTGGGAGATGACAAAAAAAAAAAAAAAAATCAGATCATCCAGGTTTTATTTAGACACAAACTTTGAACTGAAACTGTTCACTGCAGCCTAAACTATCATCATGTCTGTGTTTTTATAACAGATTAGTGAGATTATTAAAGCAGGTTTCTTGGTGTCCTCTGCACACACCCGAGCAGCAGGAGGGTTATTATCCTGACGTTCTGCTCTGAGATCCTGATAACACATGTTTCTCTGAGTGTGATCATGTCAGGTCTGAGTCCAGCACTCAGGCCCTGATGCCTCACTCACTGAATAAAATGCGTTGACAGCTGCAACATATTCTGGGATTAGCCATGTTAAACCGGATTCATATGAACATCACTGGATCCAGACCACTTGGTGCAAACCTATGTCCTTACCTTGCAAAGCTGTACCCAAATATGCTGAGATGCATGAAGGACTTCACTCAGGCAGACAGCCACAACCCTCCCACCTCCCCTCTACAGAACTATCACCAATACAAGGAGTCGGGTGAAGCTGCTACGATGAAGCTCAGTCAACTTGTCGAACTATTAAACAGCATCAACACATCGTCATCATCATCCAGAGATGAGACAGACCTCATGTCTCATCCTTAATCACACAGCAGTCACAAACCACTGGATACCTGTTGCAGTAATCTTGAAATGATTCCACTTCAAGTTAACTCTTTACTGTCAGATCACTGGCTGAAAAAAAATCATTTTTGGTTAAAGTTCTGATGATTGAAAATAACTTCCACAACATGTTTTAGTTAAGATTTGCATAAACATCACTATGAGTGTAGTTTTGTCAGTCAGGCAAAACAGAAAAGCAGAAAAAGCAGCCACTTCTCTGTAGTTTGTGTCAAATGTAACAAATATATAAAAAAAATAATAATAATAAAGTACCGACATTAAACTTTAAGTTTTGTGAAACCTCTTAAACTAACTGAAAACATGTTTGGTTTCCTGAGACGTGTGTAAAGGACTGAAGTTACAGCTGGATTCACAGATGATGTTTTTTACTTTTTGGCCACTATATTTGTGATTCAAGCAAACACACACAAAAACATAACCATTATTTGTAATAGTGCTGGTGTGTAAACACAAGTCCAATAATTCAAAGACACTTTTCTTTCTTCCCTCTGGCAGCTTCTCAGTGTTCAGCTTTGAAAATCAGATGCTGCAGGAAAGTCCATGATGATTCATTTTTACATCAACACCTCAAATCAACAACTTCTTTTTTTAAATGATACAATATTTTTCTATTTTTTAGCTGAAAGCAAACGTAGGAAATGAGAAACCAGGCCATGGATCAAATTTGATTTTGAAATATATTCTGTCTGATTTGTGCAGCCATGAACTGACCTATTTATACGTCACACTTCATAAACTTTGGGGTAATGGTGGTTTCTGATTTAATGTCATGCGCATTTGCCTGAACATCTTTTACTTCATTTTACTTCATGTTTTTAACTTGAGCTTAAAATATAGTATAAAAAATAAACTGTTTGTACTGGATTGTAAATGGAGGGGGAGGGTTTCCATTTGATTCTCTATTTATATGAAAATGAAACAGACTCAGTAACAGGAACTTGATTTCTGCGACTGGAAACACTTTTGTTGACAGTGTAAAAGCCAAACAAGCTAAAACAGGCTTGACTTGTCCCTCACTGTAAAGGTTTGTGGTATTTTTCTTCACGACAAATGATCTATTTTCATTGAAAATAAAAAATTATATTTCACAGGGTTTGAAGAGAGATTGGGATCAAACAGGAAGACAGACATGTAATTGGATTTTCTTCAGACGTAAGATGACAGGCTCGCTAATCTCATCTCGGTGGTAAAATAAAAGCATCCTTACATTTGAAATGTATGAGAGAGGAGACGCACCTCATGGGATTATTCAGAGAGCTGGGCGGAAATAAACAGGTTTAGTATAGACAGGCGTCACACAAGGATCCATATATACTGTAAGTGAAATGTGTGAAGAGCTTGGAGGTTCAGATAAAGGCTCCTAATATACATATATACAGTCACACAGATAACACATCACACCAGTATGTGCTCCATCACAGCCTCTGTGTGCTGATACAGCTTATCCACCTCCTCTTGTTTGAGTAATGGCTCTGCTGAGGAGCCATGTAGATACAGTAAAGCACTTTTAGATGCAGAATAATATTTAGAGACTCAGTGGTATAGACATACTGTCTGTGTGCAAACTGGTGTTGGCTTTTCTTGATGTAAAGTCCAAAGTGTCAACTGTATCCTTCAACGTCTTCAGATCTCACTTGGAATCAAACCACATTTATTCTGGTCTTTGTGTATACATTTTACTACACTGTACTACACACTGGCTCTCTTTCATATATTTGTACTTTTAAGACCATACAAATCATTTAGACTTTATTGTTTTACATCCAACCATGTATTTTCTAGTACAGGTTGAAGTGGCAGCAGGAGCATCTATATGTTGCAGCTCTCCCTGAGTGATCAAGGTCAAGCACAGGGGTGGGCAACCGTGGTCCTTGATGGCCACTATCCTGCATGTTTTAGATGTGTCCCTCTTCCAACACACCTGATCCAAATGACCAGGATCGTTATCAGGCTTCTGCAGAGGTTGATGATGAGCTGATCATTTGAGTCAGGTGTGTTGGGAGAGGGACACATCTAAAACATGCAGGATAGCGGCCCTTGAGGACCAGGATTGCCCACCCCGGTCAAGCAGGATATTTTCTAATACTAGTGCTTCTCCAGAGTCTGCTCTCCACTGGACGTTCCCAGAATACCTTCAGGATGACGTGGTGATTACCATCAGCAGCACCTGGATCTCCTCAGTGTGTCTCTAAAGGTGTATTTCAACCTCATGACGAATCTACCATTGGACTGAGAGTTACAGTGTGAAGTGAACAGAACTTCATCATCTGCAAAGAGTTTCACACCATCTTATTTGTTGTTGGTTCATCCGGCAGAATCCAGTTCAAAATCAATTCAGAATTAACTTGTGTTGCTCCAGGTTGTGTTCAGAGATCAGGACTGCATGAGGAAAAGCATTTGTTTAATTGCACTGCTGCAACAATAGTCTCAGTGCAGAGTTAAAAACATTTAAAACTGACTAGATGTTACCCGACAAAAACAATAAATTAAATGAAACGTTGGCTTAAGTTTGTGTCTGTGTCCTGAGTTTTCTCTCATTCATAAGTTCAAATGTCACCACTCTACAGTAAATATTGTTCAACATCTTCAGTTGATCTTCCTTCATTGAACTACGAGGTAAGTTTTCCTGACAGATCACTTTGTGACCTGCTCACATACGTACTGTTTACTGGGAAACCACTGCAACAAAAGTACATGGTGATAATTTGCTGGAGTTTAATTTTCTTATATTTTGTAAAGCTGCTGTGCAGAGTTTGGGAGTCTTATGCACTCTCAAAAACTCATTAATATTTGAAAAGCACCAAGGACTACCAGAGATCTAGAGCCCGAACAAACTAAAATAGCAAATTTCCCGACAATCTAATACAAGCCGGGAAAAATCTCAAACCCTGCTGCAAAACCACCCACAAGGCCCGAGGTGTGTGTCAGTGTGTGGTCAGCAAAGAGTGTCAAAGAATTGAGAGTGAGTGAGCGACACCCAACAGAGAGAAACCACATGGATGAAGAGAGATGAGCTGGAGCACAGGAAGTAACAAGCAGGGCGAACCGACACCAGAAGGAGGCGCTGTATTCATACTGTACACAATGCAACATAAACAGCTTCATTTTCTCTGGTTTCATCTTCATCATCTTACCCCCCCACCCCCTCCTCCTCCTCCTCCTCTCTCTGCAACCATCCTAAAATCAATGACCCCACATTGAAACATCAGCTTTTTGAGTTCTCAAATTTCCTACTTCCTGTTCAGATAAATCCTGCGTACCTCAGCTTCTCCTCTCCACCTCAAGTATCTCACATTTTTAGGGTTAAGTTGTAAAAAGATTAATGGAACGCCTCTAAATTTATATTACACCCATAATCTTGCTGAGAAATGTATTTTTGTTTGTAGAAGTAATAAGAAGCTGGGAGCTATAAAGCCTGCCTGTGAGCCCTCGTGCTGGTGAGGCATAAAATAATATATTTAGGGTTTTTTTTGGCTCTCCCTGCGCTATTGTTTTCTTGTTGCTGGGAGATTTATTTAACATCTTTTTGTTTCACCGTTCCACTCGAGTGGGTTGCTTTGCATAGAGCATCGATTAGACGCTCAGAGTGGAGCGTACGAGGTGGCGTCTGCGGCTGAGATCCGGTTTGACGGAGACAGACAGCGAGCGAGTGAACCGGTGGGAAAAGCTGAACTCAGCGCGGCCACAGAGGAGCTGGTGACAGGCAGACTGTTTCTCCCTGCTCGGCTGCTTTAATGACAGCCGGCAAACTCATTCAGCAGGACAAACAAATCACCGGGACGAACCTCAGCAGGCGTCTCCCATCACACACACACTAACACTGCTCCCTGCTGGAAAATCTATAAGTCTACTGGAGCAGGAATCAAAGTGCACACATATAAAACCAGAGGAAAAAACAGCCTCTATCGTGTGAATGGTTATCATAAAAGCACATAAAGAAGAAGGTATAGCACTCAACCACAGGGGAGTGTAAATATAAGCTGAATGTCCATCTCTTGTTTTGGTCCATCCAGGTAATGCACCTTCAGTTTTCTCACTCAGGGATGAAATTCAGCTTTTATGGTTTATTGAAGTGCACTTGTTTTTTTTTTCTTCCATCAACTAATAAAAATGAAGTTGCACAGCAGGAATGATGCAGTCAGCACTCCTGTTACAGAGGTAGATAACGCGCCGTCCTCGCTTACTGAGTCTTTCCACCTGCACCAAATCGCTCCTGGACATTCTGCCTTTTAAAAACATAAATGGCATTTTACAGTCGAACCATACCGGAGGCTAATGGGTTCAGCTGGTTCAACTGAAATAAAAAGATGAGCTGAGGAAAAAAAGAAACTTGAAGCTAAAGCACAGAGAGAGAGGAGAGAAAGTACAGAAGTTACAGAACCAAAAACACCTTCATTAAAAACAGGACATGTGGTCATGACTCATTTGACTGAAAATAACCTTTTTAAATTAAAGTCAATTGAAGCAAATGTCTTGGTCTTGTCTCGGTCTCGACCTCCAAATGTCTTGGTCTTGTCTAAGACTCGACCTCCAAATGTCTTGGTCTTGTCTCGGTCTCGACCTCCAAATGTCTTAGTCTTGTCTAAGACTCGACCTCGAAATGTCTTGGTCTTGTTTCGGTCTCAACCTCTAAATGTCTTGGTCTTGTCCCGGTCTCGACCTGCAAAGGAATAGGTCTTGTCCCGGTCTCGACCTGCAAATGAATAGGTCTTGTCCTGGTCTCGACCTGCAAATGAATAACTCTTGTCTCGGCATCAACCTCCAAATGTCTTGGTCTTGTCCTGGTCTCGACCTCGAAATGTCTTGGTCTTGTCTCGGTCTTGACCTCCAAATGTCTTGGTCTTGTCCCGGTCTCGACCAGCAAATGAATAGGTCTTGTCTCGGCATTAACCTCCAAATGTCTTGGTCTTGTCCTGGTCTCGACCTCCAAATGTCTTGGTCTTGTCTTGGTCTCGACCTCCAAATGTCTTGGTCTTGTCTCACGCTTGACGATGAAATGTCTTGGTCTCGATCTGCAAATGTCTTGGTCTTGTCTTGGTCTCGATAC
>OOFC01048701.1:3083-16803 GCA_900323345.1 Pseudochromis fuscus
GGTGTGTGGTTAGTTTGATTGACAGGTCTGGTCTCCAATGAGACTATAACTCCAGTCTCATACACATTGAGCAGCATCCTTGGAGTTCAAGGGCCAGACTCCCCTCCTCCCATGATGACTCCCATGATATCCAAATATGGTCACTTCTGGCCCCAACCAACCAAAATTGTGACGTTCAGATGCCAAACTCCTGGCTTCAAAATGTGAGTATTAGCTTCATCCATTCAATACACAGACTATGGTTTGGAGGATTAATTATCTCTGAGTAACGCACCTAATCCAACAGTGATAAATCTCAATATATGGAAAAATCTGGGTTAAAAAAAAACAGTTTTAAGGAGATTGTTTGACCCACAAACAGTGGTGGCAGGTAGTGGTGGCTAAATGTGCTGATAGGCCATGTGTAACATTTTTCCCAGCCTTTTATAACCAAATTTAAAAAAAAAAACAAAAAAAACCTCCAACTGCAAATAAGCTTGTTTGCTTTTCTCTATTGTGCTTTGACACAATTACATAGAGCTACAAAGGAAATCATTGACAATGAAGTCTCGGCTTCGTTAAGCATTTATGCAGAACAAGCCATCCAGTGGGATTTTAAGATGATGATCCAAAATGAGAAATCACTCCTTAAAATGCTTATTAAGGCCGTAACTGTTTAGTACTGCAAAAAGTACACACTGAAACAGCTGTCACTTTTTGAAATGTCAGCTGACTAATTTCTCTGATCTTGGCACGACTTTCAACCACAGCGGGACAACAAACAGCCGAGGAACCTCGAGTTACTTGGAAAGTTTTCAGACGCTACACCCTGGTACAAAAAGTTAGTTTTGGTTGAGATGAAGCTTTAGTGGAGAAAGCAAAGGACAGGCAATAAGAAAATGTTTTGATGACTACATGCAAAGTGAGGCCCTGTGGTCCTGCTTTGTAGCCCATGCTGGTTTGCTCCTATTACTATAGCTGTGTCGGCTGTTGTGTGTCTGTGCTGGAGGCAGCAGAGAAAGAGCTTTTTGGAAAAGTATCCCTGCATCCAACTTGCAGTACTAATGTAGTTTCTCCATACAACTCTGTGATGTGGAGTTTAGTTTCACTCAGCTCATCATTTCAGCCATATTGGAGATGTAGAGCACTTGTAACTACAAACTACACACCCTCCCTGTTGGTGCTTCACATTAAGAGTTTAACCAGGTAAACACAGCTTCAATAGAGCTATAACTCTGTACAGACAGGTCAACATCAGCCATCAACTTGACATATGAATATAATCTGCATCATTTTGACAATTTGGAAGATTTAACCTGAACAGGAATACCACATAATCCCACCATCGGTGCTTGAAACCTGCAAGAGAAAACAAAAGCAGGCACAATAAACCAGTCCCTGTTAATGCAGAGTCTAACTGCTGGTGTCCCAATGTTTTCCAGATACATATATTTAGTGAGGTGCTGTGCTGTGGGTGTGTATTGTTATCAGAAACAACACCAATGAGACCAGGGCTCAGCAACCTGACCGGCAGCTCTTCATCGTTCTGCTCCAGCTCCATGTCTTTGGAAAATAGATGAGTATTTAATTAAAATATATTTATTTCATTCAGTTTTTCAATGTATTTCTAATCTTGAAGATTATGGTGCTCATGTAACATTAAAATAAAATGTGTTTATTTTCTGTTTTTCTTTGTCGCTCCAAATTTGTGTCACATACTCACACAAAAACAACAGCCTGTAATGTTTCCTTCCTTGACTGAGCTAACTTTAACTCACTCCCAGCATCCTCTGCTCTCACCATCACACACAGAGATCTACAAAACAAAATCATTGCTTCCTCACTCAGGGATTACCCACAAGCCACCTTCTTAAAGACACAGGCTTGTGACGCAGGTAAAGTGAAAGATGTTGTGGCGCTCACAGTGCTAACTAGCGGCAGGTAGCGCATCTGCTAGCTCGTAACTTGGATTTTTCTGTCAACTCAAAGCCAAAACTCTTAAGTCAAGGTACCACTGCAGTCAAAATGTTTTTGTTGCAGGCAGAAAATAAATCATTTTCTTTGCACCACTTCATTGATTTCATGGATGCAACACACTAACGTTTTTTAAAGGTTAAAACTAGAGATATATGCTAGATATGATAGAGTGTTATCTTCATTTTATAAGGGTTTTGCAGCTCTCCTTGTTTTCTTTTCAGTGGGGAAAAGAGACCAACTGGCTCTTTGAGTGTCTCAGGTTGCTGACCCCTGAACTAGACTAAGGCCCCGTCCACTTGGAGACGAAAATGTTTTAAAATGTTTCCCTTAAACTGGGAATTTATGTGTGCGTCCACACGAAAACGCCGCAAACGCTGTAGTAAATATGCCAGGCCTGTATGTGGCGCAGTAACAGAAGAAGACACGGAGCATGCGCATTAACTTGTACGAAGTAAAAACAACACCCATAACAACACACACTTTTTGCTCACGGTAGATGTGTAGTTTCAGGAGATGTTGCTGTAAAAGCCAAAACAAACCCAGTAGCTGCTGCAGCACTGATGCGACGCTGTATTCCTCCATTGTTACTGTTGTTGTCGGGGGTTGCACATGCGGGTTAAGGGAGGGGCGGGGCTACAGCGGCATCGTTTCAGGAAAATGCATATTCACCGTCCACACTGGGAGGCAGCGGGTGGCGTCTGCAGACTTTCCCATTCTGGGACCTGTTTTCAAAAAGTTTTCACCTCCCAAAACGCCATCTTCATGTGGACACAAGGCGTAAACAATAAAAAACTTTACCGTTTAACATCTCGGTGTGGACGGGGCCAACTTTCCACTGTGCACAATGGGAAATCTTCCCCAAAATGAAGTGATTATTTACTTGATGAGGAGCATTTAGAGCCACTTCTGGACAAATGTGGCAGACGTGGTTGTTGTTTGTTGTTTGCTCAGCTTGACAGCCTGGCATCTAATGCTGTTATAGGAGTTGCATAGCGACAAGCACTTGTTTGGCTCATTTTTTTTTTTTATTGTGCTATTTATACTTCAAATACATACTTTGATTAACACGAGGATAAAGCAGATATTGTGGGAATATGTTTCTGACTGCTGTGCGCGTTTAACAGATGAATGGATGGATAAGTACAGCACATGGGTAACAGCATGCTGAATGTAAGGTCCTGCTGGTACGAACAAACCCACAGAGAATTATTACTATTATCATCACTCCATTTGCAGGCCAATTATGTCACTTAAACCTGGATTGCAGGACTTGTTTTTATATCCAGAGGCAAGCCCTCACCCAACAGGCTCACACCACCCTGACAGGAAATTAACTTCCTAGTCCGTAAAGTTGGTAGAAAGTTGTTGCAGGTGAAGCAGTTCAGACGTATTGGATGTTGGGTCTCCTTCACTTGATTGTGTTGGAGATGGACAGGAGGATATCTGCACCAAGCTGAAGAGGACACCAAAAGAAAAGGAAGTTTAACCACTCAAAACTAGTTTCCCTCACTATCATTGTTCACCCTGTGGCAGTAGATTTAGGAGCAGTGGTATCTGGAGGGAGTTCAAAGCAGATGTGCAGGTGAGTCGTCTGATCGGGATTCCTCCGGGTCCCCTCCCGATGGGGGTACTCTGGGCATGTCCAGCTAAGAGGAGACCTTGAGGCGGACCCAGAGCGTGCTGGTGGGATTACACATCCCACCCGGCCTGGGAACGCCTTGGGCTTCCCCGCAGAAGAGTTAAGGGACGTGACAGGAGACATGGACTTGAGTAGCCTACCACCACTGAATATTTCCTGCTAGCGTGTGTTTGTGTGTATATCTCATAAAGTGAAGGGCAGTGTGAGTCACAGATGTCTGAATGTGTGAAGATGGGGCATGTGGGAGAAGAAGAAGAAGAAGAAAATCTGGGGAAATAGCGAGGGAGGAAGTGAGGAAGAAATGCTTGACATTTAATTTGAAATGAATGCAATCTCAGTGATGCATGTACCTACACAGGGAATATCTATTCATATGGCAGTGTCATTTTGAAAGGTGATTATTTGCTGTGTATTTCTGTGGAATACTGAACATTCTTGCCTGTAAATGTATGGCAAATATACATCCTTTTTATTTATTTATGCCAGTAGTGGAGTTGTTTTTTTATTTGTGACTGAGACACTGTTACTATAGTGTTTTGTTGTAATGTATGCGATAATTTGTGACACTGAACCCGCTTCACACGATGGCGGCGCCTTGAATCGCAGCTTGCTGGTGTGTGAATATGTGTGTGAACGGGTGAGCGACAGGGCGGGATTGTAAAGCCCTTTGTCCATCAAGGTAAAAAAAAAAAACAGGAAGAAAAGACCCCATGTGAGCACAGTCCATTTACTATTTAAAAATAACACTGATCACCCTCTCTGCAACACAGGATGCTCTCATAACAGGTTGACCAAGCAGTGGTTGTTTACAGCAGCAACAATGTATAGACGCTGCAGTATATATCTTTAATTATGGATATTTTATAATGTGTAAATGTTGTGCATTATTACTTTCTTCAGGGGTGTGTACACAGGGGAGGCCTCTCCTGAGACTGGAGCAGCTGCCTGGGACTTAAAGGTCCAAATCACAAATGTAGAGATTGGGGTTTTTTGTTTGTTTTTTGTTTTTTTAGAGGAGGGGAATTTTGTTTGTTTGTTTTTTTGCCATAATTGGGGAAAAAAATATTTCTCCTGTGTCACAATTGTCCCTCTTGATGCTTCACAGAAAAGTCATATTCATTCATTTATTCAAACAGGTTAAAAGAGAAAAACAAACTAAATAAAATGTACAAAGTGTTTGTTGAAGCCAATAATGTAATAACAGCCGATAACATAATAAATTTGCCCTTTTTGAAATGTAATAGGCCAGTAATGTAACAACTGGCCAATAACATAATAAAAGTCCTAAATCAATAATGTAATAACTGTTGGCCAATAACGTAATGATTTATTACGTTATTGGCTCAGTTATTACGTTTGCAAAGTGTTTTTTTCTTTTCTCCAATGAGCTGAGAGGTTTCCAGATATCATCAAAGGATCTGAAGCCAATCTAGAAACTTTTGAACATTGTGAGCATTAAACCAACTCCACGCGCACGCCTCCATATTATTTAATGAGTTTCTGTCTTTTCAGCACTGCACTTGGTTTTTCATTTGAAAAGAGACCATTTCACTGGATAAAATCTATTTAGGTTTCGTCCCAAATGCCAGAGCAAAATGTTTTCAGGTGATGATACTGATCTTTATGTGTGTGTGTGCCCAGAATCCAGCGAAGCTTTGTCCAGTTATTAATACACCAGATAGAGCGAGTGAGCATTAAATATGAAGAGAGTTGAAGCTTAATGCACAGACAGCTGAGATGCTGCAGCTGCTGGAGTGTGAGGAGCTGTTTTCAGAGGCGCAGTGTTTTTTAACAGTCGTTCAGTGATTGGCATAATTGTCAAAATAAATAATTCTTCACTCAATTTACCAATTTATAACTCCACTCTGACCGACCGAGCTGTGAGGGCAGTGTAGTGAGAGGAGCACAGAGTTAAGTCAGAGTGGAGTTTTGTTACAAGTCTAATTTATGTCCATCATTCCTCAGTTGATTTAAAAAGCCGAAGCCTTGAATGTAAATGAGCTTTTCAGCTTGGGTGTTATGAGCTAAGTATTTTGAAGATAAAAAATTGGAAAGACATAAAAAGCAAATTTGGTGATGAAGAAGAGTCTGTTAAATTGATTGCCAACCCCATATATTAATTCAAGATGTCTGCTAAGAACCAATTATTTTTGTTATCAACTTTCCTCGTCTTTTTGAAGGAGTCATTCATTTGAGTATCATGCGACACGGGACGACAGACACTCAGGAGACTGCTCCACTTAAAGGAGCCATTGATTAATCGTGTTGTTTATTTGTTTGCCGATATGCGTGTAATTGTTTAATGGCCAGCTCTTGTTATGAGACCTGCTGTTAATACCGCGACCACGATGATTTGCAGGGACAGAGCGTAAAACAAAACAATTTAACTCTCATAATAATTGGCATGACCTACGATGATCTCTGAGAGGAACCTCAGACTGAATGTGGATGTAACACATCCGGCAATTAGACCATTGATTATCAATTAATAAGTGGAAGTTGTGTTACATATCCAGGAAGGTACTCTTGCTGAATACTGGGCATGGTGATATACACATCTATAAAACCAAAGATAGGAAGGAAGGAAGTCTCTGCTCTGAAGTGTTCACATGCTTAGGAAATATCTATTAACTCTAGGTGTGGGACTTTAACTCGTTAATCACGATTAATCACTATTAATTACGATTAATTACGATTAATCAATTACAAAAATATTAACACATTAAAATCAATGCATTTAATTGCAGTTTGTATTCCAAACATCATGAAACATTTGTAAATGCACAATTTCCTGGTACACAGTTACACTGACTCAATATTTCATTTAAAAAAAAAATGATTGAAGCCTTAATAAAAGTGTAAAAAATAAGTATTTAAACTACTTAAAAGGCAATGTGGCTTCAAGTCTGTTCAGTTTTGGCCAGAGATATTTTCTATTTATTTTTCTCCTGTTTTGAATTGAAATGCAATTAAATGCCTTTTTCAGGACATTAAAAGAGCTGAGTTTACAATATTCATATCTGCATCTATTATTTCATTCAGTCGTCCACGAAAATCCATTTACCGTATTTTCCAGACTATAAGCCGCTACTTTTTTCCAACACTTTGAACTTAAACACCGGTGTTCCTCATGTATCGGCGGCATGAAGCTCGTTAGCTTTTTACAAGCTAGCAAGCTCCGTGCCGCCGATACATTTAGCGTCGTCACATCAGACCCGGTCAGAGTGGACCACATGAAACTGTTTGAATAAATTCAATAGCGGTGCGCTCAATAGTCCGGAAAATACGGTAATTTAAAAAATGTTGCTTTTTTGAGACCCAATATTGTTATGTGATTTTAAAATGCAATTAATCAAGATTAATTAATTACAAAGCCTCTAATAATTATTTAGATTTTTTTTTTTTTTTAATCGAGTCCCACCCCTAATTAATTCATATTGTGGCTTCGAAGGTGAATATGTAATGGGAAGTAACTTTAACTTTCTTTCTTGTCATTAGGTTTTCCTGTGGTTGTGAGAATTTGAAGTGGTTAATTGGTAGTAACTCTGTTTATATCACATCTTATCTTTATCTGAGTGAAAGTCATTTCATATAACAGCTGCTTTCAAAACAGTTTAAAAGTGTTTAGATGTTTTGCTAACTTCATATTATTGTTTTCTAACTGTGACTGGAAAAATGGGTCCAGTTTGTAAAAGGTTGTGTTGAGCTTCTACAGCTTTGCTTTAAACCTGTATTCATTATTTCTTATTGCAAAGCAGAGCAGTGGAAACATAAGATGAATAAACACCACAGAGACACAACAGCGTTCATTTAGACCTGAGGGGAAATGCATAGTTGGGTGATATTCTCCTTTCATGTAAACTCAGTTATGTGAGTCATTAAAAACCCTGATGATAGCAACTTTAATGGAAATGTGTGGTTATCCCATTTTATTTATTTTTGCATGTCCTCGAGCTGCAGAGTGCAAAGAGGGTTCATCTTCTAACCTGAATCTGTCTTTTTGGTTGGTTGGTTGTTTAATTAATTGATGAGCCATTATTGTCACCAAACACAGGGATGAGTAAAAACAATGAACATTTTGAGAGAAAGACAGGAAGTCCTACACATGTCCTGCTGATCTGTCACTGTATCAACAAGATGATACTTTTAGCTGCCACTGCTTGTTCAGTCTACAGTTTTTTGTAGCAGCATGTAACACGTGCAAAGTTTTCCAGCAAACATAAATGATACCTCAGTTAAATGTGAACTCACATCCACTCATATATTTTCTTTTCCCTTGCACTCAGCCACACCATCTCTACTTTGTGTTGAGGCTCACAAGCAACTAAGCATCTTCTTGGTTTGAGCAGGTGGACACATCATCGTTACGTTTCTTCCCTCGTCTTGTTGTGACTTTTACGCTGTGCACAAGAGGCTAAAGCTAAAAAAATAAAACATACGTGAGACTTTCCAACACGTAACAGTGGGGTGTAAGGTGCAACGAACACCAAGTGGCTGATATGGTGTAAAGCAACATCTGAATGGGATACACCTTTGAAGATGGTTGAGTAGGGACGGCTCAATACCACTTTTTCAGATCCGATACCAATACCGATACTGCAACATTGAGAATCATCTGATACTGATACCGATCCAATACCGATCCAATACCTTCTTTTTGTCACTCTAAAAGTTGTTAATAATAAGTTTATGGATGTAATTTGCTTAATACTGACTAATACTCTAAAAGCACCACGTTCACTGTGCAACAACTGTTCTGTTTGCCTAAAGAAAGAAGGAAAATGTGACAACAACTTAAGTTATATAGACATAGTTACATAGACATAGACATTGATACACGGCACATGGCAACCATGGCAACAGCTCACCTATGTTTATAGCATGTCGTGCAAAGTGAAGTCGAGGATATACGAGATAGTTTGGGTTTATGAATCGGATTGGACAGGTGATAAAAGAAAAATCCGATATCCAGTGGATTGTTATCGGGTCCGATCCAGGTCAAAATGACTGGATCGGACCCGATAACAATCCACTGGATCGGATTGGACCATCCCTATGGTTGAGTAGACCAAGCTAGGATCCTGTAGGACTTCCAGATACAAACTGGGAAACTGGTGATGGGGTTGTAGTGTAGTGTAGTGGTGGACCAGCCTCAGAAGAAGCTTGAGAAACACTGAGCGCAGACAGATGAGCTCGACATGTGAAGGCACCAACCAACCCCATGCTCCAGCAGAATCCAGGAACATCTGACCTTCCTGAGATCCCTGAATCTAAGGACACTGCCCAGTGTGTATGAGACTTGAGGTCAAGTCCAAACACGTCTGTAGTGGAGAGAGAAATCAGGATATTGAAGTAGTTGGACTGTTTGTGTGCAGTTTGAGTGGTGGCTCTGTAAGAGGTGTTGAAAACAAGGCTGGAGTGGGAGCACGATGTGTGTCAAAGAAAAACATAATCAAAGATTGTAACAAAGATGTGTGTGTAGTCATGAAGGAATATGTATGAAGCCACAGAATGCTTCTTTGCATAATGAACGGTGGGTGTGTTGAGAAAACAGACCTGTTCTCTACTCCCATGATTGCATCTAATACTCAGATCATAGCATGCAGATGGGTGCTATACACTACATTACTGGATGCTCTCTTTGAGTCAGTTTACCTGTGAATATCACACACTTATCACAGCAAGCAGAACTGGCCCGGAGGCAGAAGCATCTCCTCTGCATCACAGCGTAATGTGTATTGTGTTTCTTACTTTCCAACACACTCACACATATACACACAGGAAGATAAAAGTGGTAATGAAGAGTGATTTTATAATTTACTGTTGTAGCATGTGGGCACAACTGAAGACAACATAAAAACAAAGCAATATTGTTGTGCAGTCTAGACATACTGCAAAGATGCATTTGTAGGGTATTTCAATAAAGTGCAGCTGTATACACTCTTTGTAAAGGAGTGACTCATCATGTTTCACCCATTGTGTATTGTGTGCTTTGCTCATGCTGCAGTGCCCATGGCTAAAATCTGAAGCCAATGTGGAGTCGTCACTCATGGCTGCGAAACATAGGTTGGAAAAAATGCTCCCATTTGCAAGCAATCCAGATTGTAGCCACGGCAGGAGGAAGGAAAACACCTCAGAATAGCTTCATGCTGGACATTTTTTAGGATTTTGAAATTTAAAAAACAGTTGCTGGGAACCATTGGAGTTATTATTAAAAGGTAACTTGAGTGATTACCAAATCATAGAGCTCAGGTGATGTTCAAGTGAGAAAAGTGCTCAAACTGCAGCTTGAGGAAAATCCGCCGCCTGAAAGTATCGAATACCGGATTTACGTGCCAGAGTAAGCTAGCTAATATTTAGTGAACAGAGACATCCTGCTGTGAGCTTGTGCTTTCAGACTCAAACATGTTCAAACAAGTGGGAACTTCCAGTCAACAATGTTGCGTTACTTTGTTTACAGTCTCACGTTGGAGAGTCGACTTCCTGTCTCCCTGTTGTTAGCCAATCAGGAGAAAGCGATCTCTGGAGAAGGGAGGGATGATGTAAAAACAGCCCGTTTCAGACAGGATGAAATGAGAGACTGTATGAATCACCATTAGAAGCTAAATATGGACTTTTTAAAACTGTAATCTATACAAACTACTCTACAGGAGGATGAGATTTTAAATCTAAAGGTGGAAATTAGCATAATAGGTCCCCTTTAACAATAAGCACAATAAAAGCTGTTCAGAATTTCCCTTGTGGATCAATAAAGTCTGTCTAAGTCTAAGTCTAAGTTATTCTTCACTAGGTTCAATGCAAAACTACAGTACATCAGTACCCCTTTTCCACCAAACAAGAAAGGGTGCTAGTTCCGGGCTGGTGCTGGTCCTTGTAATTAGTTGGTTCAGATCCCATTTCTCCTATGAACCAGTTTGCTTTTCCATTGGCAAGGAGCCAAGTTGGGGCCATGTCAACGTAAAAGCTCGGTACGTCACTGCATAGAGAGCCGGTTCACAACAACCTGCCGTTAGCAAGCTAGCTGCTGTTAACAAACTACTGTTACCCTGTTACTATCAGTCCATGAAAACATTATTTTTTTCAGCAGATATTCTAGTTACAACATGATAGAGTTAACAAAGCAGTGTTGCATTGCTACGTGTGGTATTTATTCAGTTTTGGGAAATTACGATGCCCTTACTGGTCACATATGACGGCGAAGCGCACCCTCGCTGTAATAATGCTTGAATGGAGGAGTTATCGTGTGCATACCAGTGCTGTCTCTGGTTTTACAGTCTACACTGAGGTCCAGTGCCAAAACCGTATTTTCATTACTTTACTCTTCTACTATCGCTAGTTGTGTTTCCACCGTCGCTCCCCCAGCTCCTGGTGTAGTCGCTGCTTACTCGGTGCTGAGCTCTGGCCCAGCAAGGAAGTGGGGCCAGACTTAGCCCCAGTTTTAGCGGCTGGGGCCGGTTCTCGCGGCGGTGGAAACACAACAAACTGGGGCTAAGTCAGGAACTGGCCCTGGAACCTCTTTGGTGGAAAAGGGGTACAGGACTTTATCCCAGGCCTCTGACCAGATCACTATCAAATCCCTGCACACTGAACCTACCTGGAGCACTACTTTCTCAGATACATTTCTACCTTTTACTTTTGTGATTTGTGTACTTTTCATGCTGATCTCGAGTCCTCACTTACTTTTGTTTTGTTTTGCCTCTATGAAAGATGAAATTGAATGATAGTCAAAGTCTCACACACACACACACACTCACACACACACACACACACACGGCTTTTAAATAGAAAATGCTTCTCTCGCTCCCCACACATACCGAGTAACAATGAGCAGCCACATCACGCCCACGCATTTCCCCCCAACCGCACCACATCTTACCCAGTTATGCGTAGCTGGATTGCACACAGTGATGGATTTCAACTTGTTTTGTGCAACACAAATTTCTTTTTGTATGGAAATAAAGAAATTAACCGAAGCGAAATGATATAAAAGCGTCACCGGGCTCGAACATCGATGTTTATAAGCTTCCATAAGAATGCAGTTTTATTATTATAGCTACTGTTACTGTGTTTAGTTTTTACATCCACACATCGTCAATAGCCATACTTTGTTTAAATTATTAATACCATTGATGCTAAATACAATAATGGGCATGATTGTGGTGCCAATGATACAGCATCCAAAGCTGCATTAGGGATGTGTGGGAAATGACTGTAGGAAATACTGAAAGGGTTGGTGCTGCTCCTTAATAACCACCCCCATAACTATTGTATGAATCTCTGTAAATATGCGCTAATACAATAAACACTAATTACAGTACAAAATATACACAAGTCTTTTATTTGGCGATGAGTACTTGCAAAAAAAACCAAAAAAAAAAACCAAAGCCTAATGGGAAGAGAGTGGCGGCTTAACTATCAAGCACCTCATAAAAGAATAAAACCGGTGAATGCAAATAAGACTCTTCAGGGAACAATGGGGAGAAAGTTGTTTATATCTGCAACAGATGCCAAAAACGTAGCGAACAACAAATCAAACAAGACCAATTTGAAATCAAAAATGGGTACAAAAGAGACAAAACAATGACAAAAAAACCTTCCTCTTGCTCAGTAGGAAATAAACACCGGGCTCAGCTGCCTGGGAAGAGGACAGCAAAAAGATCACAACTGCCTCCGCGAAAGACTTAACAGTGATCACGGCAGAGTGGAAACGTGGAGTTTATGAGAGAGGAGGCCAACCAGCAAAGCTCAGTGCAAGTAGGAGAAAACTGGCAGAGGAATTAAAGAATTCTTGGCAAGCTGGATCTTCAGCAGGGTCGCATAAAGAGAGACTCTTACAAAACAGACTATCTTCACTTACTGGCCTGGTGCCTGCAGGAAGATGCAGGGAAAAGAAAGAGGAAAACATGGGTCTCTGGAGGAGAGAGAGCATGGTTTTAACTTAAGGTTAATCTTAAAGGAGCCTTGCACACCTAGCTTTATTGATACTCATCAGCTGATCAATTTATTCACATGAGTAAAAATTTCTCATTTTTGAGGAGTTTGTTTTCTCAGCTTGTAGGAAACATGTTTTAAGAGGTCAGACATGGAAGTCCACCTGGAAATGAAAGTGTATTTTTAATTATTTTATCATTATTACAGTCTCAACCCAAAAAATTACAAAAATGTTTGTTTTCATTTTTAAATCAAAGTTCATTAGAAAACATTAAATGATTTTTGTCATCTTGCTCAGAGACATTTCAACCTATAGTATCATTACATCCACCTGTCGATCAATCTGCTGACCACCACAGTTCACCAGAAACCATTGACAGAGAGTAGCAGAAGCCATAGTAATCAGTAGTTTCTTGTACAGTATTGTTAGTTAGTACTACGCTATTTAGTAATGTAGTATGTAGGTTATCTATAGGCGAGCTAGCTAGCTATGGTGTCTTGTTGTGTTTCGATGGCCTAATCAAATTGAACTTTCCCGCCTCCCGTTTTTGCCAGAAAGACGTCAAGATATGGAAGTCAGATAGTGTCGAAATTCCATTTCAAATTGACTTTAAACAATTCTGCCTAAAACCATAATAACTAATTTCACTATATGGTGAGACAATTAGTACGGTACAACTTCTAAAAGGGCCTCCGTCCAAAGTATTACACAATTCACAATTCAGTGAGCTTTGTTGATTTTAATTCAGGATAAACCTCCTTGTTGAAGCTGATAACGTAATAAATTTGCCCTTTTTGAAATGTAATAGGCCAATAACATAATAAAAGTCCTGAACCGATAATGTAATAATTTTTGGCCAATAACGTAATAATTTATTACGTTATTGGCTGCTTATGACGTTATTGGCCTGGTAAAAGAAAAAAAACTTTGTAAATGTAATAACTTAGCCAATGACATAATGAATCATTACGTTTTTGGTCAAAAGTTATTACATTATTGGTTCGGGACTTTTATTACTTTATTGGCCTATTACATTTCAAAAAGGGCAAATTTATTACATTATCGGTTATTATGTTATTGGCTTCAACACTCCTGCCTCCAAAAGCAGAAGTGGCTGCTGCATATCAATATGGTGGCAACACTGACACAAAATTCACTAGTGCAGCAAACAAAATGTTTTCTGTGAACATGTT
>OOFC01048701.1:16823-33874 GCA_900323345.1 Pseudochromis fuscus
CAGATAGTGTCGAAATTCCATTTCAAGTTGACTTTAAACAATTCTGCCTAAAACCATAATAACTAATTTCACTATATGGTGAGACAATTAGTACGGTACAACTTCTAAAAGGGCCTCCGTCCAAAGTATTACAGTAAGTATACTATACAATAACTACATATCTGACATTTATAATGTAATCGGTCAACAATTCAGTGAGCTTTGTTGATTTTAATTTAGGATAAACCTCCTTGTTGAAGCCAATAATGTAATAACAGCCGATAATGTAATAAATTTGCCCTTTTTGAAATGTAATAGGTAGTAATGTAATGTAATAAAAGTCCTGAACCGATAACGTAATAATTTTTGACCAATAACGTAATAATTTATTAACATAATAATTTATTACGTTATTGGCTGCTTATTGGCCTGGTAAAAGAAAAAAAAACTTTGTAAATGTAATAATTGAGCCAATAACGTAATAAATCATTACGTTTTTGGCCAAAAGTTGTTACATTATCGGTTCAGGACTTTTATTACGTTATTGGCCTGTTATTACTTTATTGGCCTATTACATCTCAAAAAGGGCAAATTTATTACATTATCGGCTGTTAGTACATGATTGGCTTCAACACTCCTGCCTCCAAAAGCAGAAGTGGCTGCTGCATATCAATATGGTGGCAACACTGACACAAAATTCACTAGTGCAGCAAACAAAATGTTTTCTGTGAACATGTTTTATTTCACTGAGAGAAAAATATCTGACACATTTCTTTGTATGAAGTTGTATTTTACTGAGGGAGGTAAACACACATGTTGGTTTTTCCCATTAAAGGAGGGGGCATCTCGGCAAAGAGTAGTTAGCATTTAACCAGTAGTCATTATGTGGAGTTACAATTTCAGTTTAAATTTTAGCCCTATTCTTGAAGGACATTAGGATTTGGGGGTAAACAGCTAGCTACCCAAATAAGCTAACAACTACACGCTAAATATTATCAAAACATCTTAAATTTGTTCTAACACATGGTTTAATCCAACCCTTAAACTTTTACTTTAGCATTTTTGGTTGTGAGTGAACAAATGAACACAGCAAGAGAGTCCAGTCTTACATGAAGTCACCTCCTTGTTACAGCTCCCATCTCAATGCCACAAACCCTTTTTGAAATTCTCATCCAATCCTCATCAGAAATGAAGGGTTTCATGACCTCAGTGATGATTCTTTTATTGATGCACACACTGTACATACTAGTTGCACAGTCATTTGAATGGATATTGGATACCGAACGTGTTCACATTCCTAGTTCCCTGGATACGAACCAATCACTTTGACAGAAAGATGGATGAACTGTCTCATTTTCATTTTAATGAAAACAGATGGAAAGAATCAGTGGCAGCACAAACATTATTTCCACAGCTCGAGATGATACTATTTTCTTTGGGATTTTGCAATTTTACAGCTACTCGAGGGTTAGCTAATAGCTTCGCTAGTGGTAGAAATACAAGAGGGAATCACTGGGGCACGTAGTCGACATGTATGTGTACTTTGCCTTCCTCCTCTAATTCTGACACACATGCTTCCACTTGCCATCAACTCAAGGGCAGCTCAGCACTAGCATGATTTGATATGCTAATGCAGGATGTCATGCATGGACATCATAATGAGTCATTTAGCGCCTGACTTCTCCCATTCCTATTGACACTACTGGTACATCCAGAGGACAAGGATTTTTCCTGTCTCTCTTAACTCATCATATATGGATTTATCATTGACTAACTGAATCTGTCTCACACTTTAAACAAGACGACTGCAGAGTTATTGCCCTTTAAGATTTTTTTCCCTGTTGAAGTTGGATAAATTTAAGCTGGCGGTGGATTGATAGATAAGGTCACGCTGTAAATCTGATCAAACTGACTGACTGAATTGCACTTTCCATCAATTTACTTTGAACAGTAGCAAAAGACTGTGTTTTAGCAACTGGAAATTTCAGCATTAACATCCCTTTTAGAAGAAATTAGGCAATATAATGAATATTCTTCACTGTGGATTGCTTTTTTAGTTAAAAGTAGTTGTAAATGAAAGCAGGATTTGTGTCCTGTCTGACAGCTTATGCATTCAGTTCAAGTGATCTGGTGCCAAAACAGTTTTACTCTGCAAAGGAGGAGCCTGACATCCTCTTCCTGTTGCATTCTTTATTCATTTATTGCTAATTTATTGGTGAGGCCAATGGACCGAAGTGGATTGACAGAAGTGGGGTGGGGGTGCACACAACAACAACCGTGACAATAATAACAACAAGTATATAAACCACTGTGAAAGCACTATATCCCAGATGTAAGCATCATGTTGTGATTTACATTATACTTCAAATTTACAGTGAGAGAAGGAAAAACAAAAAGAGAAGAAGAAGAAGAAGAAATAATAAATTATATTTGTAACAATGCTCAAAGACACTTTACAGTAGTAAATTAGGGCCTTGTAATGGCAACAGTGAGTGTGAGCAGGAACCACCGACCCGGTCCCCCGAGAGCAGCACTTTGGCAGTTGGCACTTGGCGACTGAGGGAAGGAAAAACTCCCTTTTAACAGGAAGAAACCTCCAGCAGACCGGACTCTTGGGGGGCCCCTCTGACCAGGGGGGACAGGCAGAGACAACAGGACAGAGAGGGAGAGAGGGACAGAAGAGACAAGAGATGCTGGTCATCAAGTCAAGACAGGATGGATCGGTCAGTCACTCCCCAGATCCAGGCAGCTCCAGAGGCCTGCAGTGACCTAAAGGAGAGATAAAACTGTTGTTAAGGTGAACTTATATACATTTCATATACTGTCTCTCTTCTTCAGTCTATCAACAATCTGGAGACGAGCTAATTACAGTAAATTGAGGTGGTTGTGACTTAAAGCCAGATGTCTGTGCTGGAGCTGGTTCACAAGCAGAGCAGTCTTTGAACCACGTTAATTTAAATATAAAACACTTATGCTCTGAACACGGAGGATGTGCAATCAATGAGATTACACGAACAGATTTTCAACCCTCAGCTGCCAAAGTACCCAACAACCCCTCCAGACCAGGAGAGCCCACAGCCACAGAGAGTGAAGAAGAGCCACAGAGGGCCAGGGGACAAAGAGGACCCCCGTCCCAGCCCAGGCTGCACCCCCAGAGCAGGCCAGGGCCAGAACCACAGAGCCCGATCGGCCATTTGCTGATTTGTGTATTATTTTGAATAAATGGGACATTGTTTGTGTTATAAGCTATGCAGAAGTGAAGGCCCGATGCGAGAGGGCAGAGCCAGAAAAGTATTAGTCAAACTCAGAGAAAGAAGCTGAGATAAGAAAGTTTATAAATAATAGAAGTGGAGTTATATATTATTCAGTTATATTTAGATTAATATAGCCTAATATAATGGAGAGGAAAAATGAAAATCCCTGTAAGGCAGCACTTCTAACTTTAGGAAATACAATTGAAAGCTGTAATAACACATTAAAATATGCGGTAAAGTGTGTGTGCATCTGTGTGGGTGTGTGTCAGTAGGAGTTTAAACACAGGACACAGATAGAAATATTATTTTGAACTGACAGCTGGTCGTACAAGAGGCCCGTCTCAGAATATACTGCTCTTTAGCTGTGAATGGACAGCTTTGCAGGACCTGGCAGCCTCGACTCTTGTCATTTGTAAAATCTGCTCGCTACGTCCAAGTGCTATAATTTCGCGCCAAAGTGGGAGTCGAAGCCGTCAAACGCCTCACAGAGTTGAACAGCAGTCAGCCTACTTTACCCCTGTAAATCACATGCTCATATTAGGAGATCAGTGTGGCTGATTGCTCTCTGCTTTTACTCCACACAAGGTGCATGTGGTCTTCTGTCAGTAAGAAATTGCACTGGTGGAGGTGGTGAAACTGGAAGTGAGAAGGTCTTGGGGTTTTGAACATCCACCGCTGCCGGTCGGTAATGTGCACAAAGCATTAACAACAGCAACATGAAAAGAAAGTTGAAAATGAGTAAAATAAAGTGTAAAACCAAGATATCAAATAACAGCAGCACAGTGCAGGATGAATAAATTCCTAATTAAATATATTACATAAATTACAAGTAATCTTCCACCTTCATTACTGTATTCTGAAGCCACACTCCTCTGATGAAAAATTATATTGTAAATATAACTTGCACAACAGCAGGTAAATAATTACTCACAGCCTATGTACAATATGAACTCACTACAAAGTTATTAATCACCGTGGCAACTGAGCAAATACAGTTGGAAAATGCATATTCAATAAAACTTAATTCAAGTTACTATATTTTTGGTTTACTTGTAGCCAATATGTTATGGATTTACCTGCTTTAATAGTAAAATACATCAGTAAAGTTAATTTAATTATCTTGTATTTCCTGCCGTTCAGTTGTTTCTCTGCAACTTCTATGACTTGCAGCTTCCCTGATTTCCCTGAGGGATCTCCCAGGGGATTATTAAAGTATCCATCAATCTATATGTCAGAAAAACAGGCGAGGAGCAGGGACCTAAATGCAGACGCTGAGGCAGGTGCAGATCAGTTAAAGTAGGTTTAATTTCAGGCAGAGGTATCCAAAGAGGCATGGTGGCAAGGCACGCAGGGTTTTCACAAAACAAGACAAGACTATGAAAACAAAATATGAACAAAAGGCTGGATCGTGAGCTAAGGCTACAAACGAACTGGTGCAGGACAGAGAGAGACATGAGGCTACATACACTGGGTGATGAGGAGTGATTAGACACAGGTGGGAAAAATAATCAGGACGCAGGTGTGACGAGACAGTGACAGGAAGTAACATTTATACACACACACACAGGACAAGGCTAACAAAATAAAACAGGAAATGACATGACAAAGAAATCAGAACCAAGAAACATATGGTGCATTTCCACTGGTGCTGCCTTGCTTCACCTCGCCCTTGGTTGGGTTTCCATTGCAGAAAACAGTCCCTCTTCCCTTCATCAGATGAAGGAGGAGAACGTTGATGAAGTAATCTTCAGATTTCTACTGTTGTGGCGTCATAGGAAGCAGCTTGAAGAGTGTTTCAGAAATTAGTTGTTTTTACTTCAAATGTGTTGTTAATTCGTCAAGTTAGAGCCTGTTAAAAACTTGCTCCAATGTTTTCGGAGACATGAGCTCTCACTACAACCTCCACCGACCGAGCGCTCAGAGCTCACGTTTTTAAATAAAATATTAACGTTGCAGTAAAGCGCTGTTATTGTACATTAAACCGATCTATTTAGTGGTTTTCCTCACATAATAGAAACTTGTTTTTCTGACGATAACCATGCAGACTGTTGGCTTGTGGGTACAAATACTTCTGTGCCGTCCAGTGATGATGCAATGATGCAGCAAGGATTCCGACCAATAAGATTTTAGTACCTGCTCGTACCAGACTGGGTACTTTGTTTGGAACTGCAGAAGAAGAGGTCCTAAAAATCGTACCTGGTACCAAGTTCCAGGTACTTTCTGCAGTGGAAACGCACTAAAACTGAGACGAGACGAGGCCACACCAGTGGAAATGCACCTTTACTAAACAGAACTGAGCGGACATGACACATAGAAAGACACAGACAAAGAAAAGTGAAACTACAAAACAAGAAACACGAGTAAACTGTGAAAAAACTAAATACAAGGAATCATGACAAACAAACTAAAAATACACAGACTCATAACACTAGGTATCTTCACTCTGAGAATATACGTAAAAATAGATACTGTGCTATACAACAAATTACTGATGTAATTGCCACTGAAAACTATAGATTAACAAACACAACTCTGAGAAATTGTTACTCAAGATGATAAATATCTTTTTATAATGTTGAGAATTACAACACTGAAATAAATCATTTAAAATAGACAACAACAGGTCAGAAAATAAGGAGTTTGGAAGATGTGTTTGAGGACAGATGGATTAAAACTTATCAGACTTGTCACGTTATACTCAGAGAAAGAGATGACCATGTCACAGATTCATTTGTACAGTTCAAGACTTACTGAAATCATTTCCTTATCACCTTCTACTGTTATTCTGTTTGCATCCCATCAGCTCTTTTCTTTGTTCCACGTTATAGTGCAGAAGAAAACTTTAGATTGACACAACACATCTCTACTTAGCAGAACCACCACAATCCTATTATGTTGTAATAATTAGCTTTAATTACAAAATGACTATTGGGACTGACTGTGATCATAATAGGACTTAAAAAGAAGGTGATAGTGAACAATAACCATAAGTATCCTGCACCTGTGCACAACATTAAGACGCACCAACACACTGTGCACGTGTTGGATGTGAAAGTGAGACAGACACAGAGGCAGCCCTCCAGATAACCGGGGGATTTCTTGATGACTACGGTACAAGTATTAAAAGCAGACTTTGCCCTGTGGGTTTTGTAAGCAATATTTATCTAATGCCAATGTAATCTGCATCTAATCGAATGAGAATTTCAATCAGATCCAAAGCCGACGAGGCGCACTGGGCATGAGGAGAGGAGATAAAGACAGGAGGGGATGGGTTTAGGTGCAGGAGGAGGGCTGGGTGGTGGGAAGTAGGTAAAATACACAGAGGCAGACAAATACAAAGGGAGTAGTTGGCGGGGGGAAGAGAGGTGAGTTAAGATTCATAACATCTGCACTGAATAGAGGACCTACTCACTGTCATGGCTGTCTGACTGGGAAAAGCAGAGGCTGTAAGTGGTACACAGTCATCTCTCTGCTCTCATAAATAGACTGGCAGCTCCTTGTTGTGGCTCACTGCTGCTGCGATCGCCTACTTTGTCCTTCCACTTCCCCTTTCATCCATTATTTGCTTTCGAGTTGATTTTGCTCCTGAGCAGCCAGGGTGCTTTCCAAAGCAGCTGCCCATAACTTATTTATTTATTTCAGAAATAAACAGTTCATCTCTCTCATATAAATGCTTAATGAGAGTTGCATTGAGCTGCTGGTGGATCACATGTGGATAGCATCTCAATACCTGTCTGACTTTCTATTTTTACACAACAGAAAACACACAACACAGCTTTTCACAATTTAAATGTTGGGTTTTTTTCACACTATGTCCTTGAT
This sequence comes from Pseudochromis fuscus, assembly GCA_900323345.1. Classification (NCBI taxonomy): domain Eukaryota; kingdom Metazoa; phylum Chordata; class Actinopteri; family Pseudochromidae; genus Pseudochromis; species Pseudochromis fuscus. The sequence goes on from OOFC01048701.1 coordinate 23,879, forward strand.
TTCAAGCAGAGGTAGACAAGGCAGGCTCTTCATTTAGTGCTGTTGCTTGCACTTTTTTCCCTCTTTTTGTCTCAGCTGTTGTTAACAAGCTAGTTATGATAACATATGGCTTCATGAATATGTTTAAAGCGCTGGCACCTGATGACTAAGAGATATTTAATATCCACTTGCTACAAAAAAAAAAGGTGTCAAAACAGTGTAGTGAAAGCTGCATGTTCCTGGCAGGAAGTCAGCATCCTCATCAGTTCATCAACAACAGTACAAACAAACAAAGATGTAAAAATGTAGAAATACAGAATCAGTCTGTGGGATGGCGCTGGGCCACACCGGCAACCGAAAGTGGAGGGAAATATCTTTTTCTTCCAAAAACAAAAGAAAAAGGAATAAAGCCATAAGCAGTGCTACATATCTTCAACTGGACTCTGGACTGTACCAAGTGGTTGGTAATGGGAAAAAAGGAAGAAGGTGGTGGGAGAAGTGACTTGTTTGGGAGTATTACAACTAACAGTGTTACAGTTTATTCACCATAATTAGACTTAGTATTAAAATCAATACATTATAGTTCAGAGACCAACCCTTAATAATAGGCTGTTAGTAAATTGCCTGATGTTGTACCGTATTGTCCGTACTATAAGGTGCACCGCATTATAAGGCGCATAGAATAGAAACTACTGTAGTGGCTGGGGTTGTGTTATCATCCATCTAGATGAAGCTGCACTAAAGTGAATGTCAACAAAACAGTCAGATAAGTCAGTCAGTAAAACTTTATTAATAGAAAACAAACCAACGTTCTGACAACTCCGTTCACTCCAAAACAAGCTAGTACATTCACAATACGGTACCGTACGTACCGGTAGCTCTTACCGGTATTTGCGCCGCCTTCGTTGGAAACAATGTATTTCCAACTCCATTTGTCACAGTTCAAAGCTACATGAACAGCTGTTTTATTTTTTCTCCGAGGTAACATCACAAGCGTGGAGGGGAACTTTTCGTGAACGCCAATATTGATCCATATATAAGGCGGATCGGATTATAAGGCGCACTGCTGGTTTTTGAGAAAATTAAAGGCTTTTAGGTGGAGCTTATAGTGCAGAAAATACGGTACTTCATCAGGTATTTTATCCACCAGTAATGTGCGTTGTTGCATGTTCTTTCAATTTGGTCAGTTTTGTTGATTGGGTTGAAATAAATATAACCTGTAACACCACAAACTCATGTAGGTGTTCCTTGACCTTGGAGCTAATTGTTGGTTACTACTGCAGATAATTAATTTACCAACGCATGCTAATAACCCACACTTGAATCCACTCTTACACAAAGCTCCACTTAGCACTTCGGCATGGACAACAATCATGTGTTGTTGTTTTGTTTTTTTTACTGTAAACTTGGACAAGGACAGCTGTTGTTTTAGGGCAGTGGTTTAGTGAATGCTTAATTAAATGCAGATTATGTTTTGGTCAAGCTGACTTACTTGAGAGTCATGTGAGTGAGGAGCTAAGCTGAGAAGAAGAGGTGCTCTGTGTTGTGTGGCTGAATAGAAAAACAAGTATAATATTGCATATGTACAGCAAAGCGGCCTAAAAACATTCTATTTATGTATTTTATTTCTTTCATCTTCTTTTGCTTTCCCCGCCGCTCTCTTCCCTCGTCTCCTCTCCTGCGCAGACTTGTTTATTCCCCTGCTTTGCCTTAGATTGGTTAAGCTGTCCGTGGCAGAGAAGCAACAAGGTTGTTTGTGATGTCTGTATGGTTGGAAGGAGGACAGTGAGAGCCTTGATAGCTCCATTAATGTTCCTTTGGTCTTCCATTTCAAGGCTGCACAAGCACTCTAATGCACATGTGTGTGTGTGTGTGTGTGTGTGTGTGTCTGTGTGTGTGTGTCTTTTGTCCTTTTAGAAAATTGACAGACATAAAATTCATGGCTAAACAGCGACTGTGAGAGTGTGAGTGTTTATTTGAATTACGCTTGTTGTGGGGACAAATCTGTTTAGAGGATCACGTTGTGGGGACAAAAAGTAATCCCACACTTTAAGTTTAAGGTTACTTTAAGTTGCAATAAGCCCGTTCAGAGTTTATCACTGTGCATGTCAGAGGAGCTAGTAACACCGTGTCAAAGATCAAAGCACATAAACAATCTGCCGACGCTGTTGCAGTTGTTGGTCTCGCCGTTTTCAACACATTAAATTGTCATCAATACATGAGATAAATCACTTCCACGGTATCAGTTTCAGTATCCAGAGTATGTGGACACTGTTGTTGTTGTAACATGACATTACATAAATAAAATATTTTGCCTACAGCGCAAGCTAGCTTTCCAGTCTGACAAGTGCTTTAGACGGCAGAAGTTTAGCGGTGATTGCTAGCATCGGATCATGGCCAAAATCAGCGTGTCCAAAGTGGAAAACCTAGTCTGGATTATGAAGCTGGCTGAGGACACACTATCAGGCTGTGGAGTGTTTATGACACAGCAAACTACTTTGTTAACTCCCCCGTGTAGCTGCTAGCTCCCCCTGCGTTATTTCCCTATGTGTGGCTAGCCATGCTAACGGAGCCTGCTAGCTGTGGCCACGGGTGTGTTAAGGAAAGGCACTAACTTAAGTGGCTACATATGACACAGATGTTTATTATAGACCAATCACTGGTTAGCTGTGGCAGTAAATTAATATTTCTGTGTTACTTTGCAACTTGGTCTCAAAATGCATCTTCTCCCAGCTCCTCCACTCTCTTTTATTGACAGGCAATCTGGTTTCCACAGACACACGCCTTCATAATATGCTGCCATGATCCTGGGAATGCACAATGTTTATGTGTTTATATATATATTGACATTACCCAGAAGTCCCCACGGCACTTAAACTCTGAACTGGCTTATTCTGGTTAGGATAAGATGATGGTATATTTTATGAATTGAGGGTTAGGGTTTTAACATTAGTTCTTAATCCACTATTTCAAACCATCCATGGAGGTGGATAAAGATGTTTTATATCAGTAACAACCACGTGTACTATGCATATTAGTCAAATAAATGACCAAAGCCCAATGATATTCTGAACAACAAAAACTTACTTACAACCATAAACTGTATCTATGAATCAGAGAAGGCAACCGGTCAATGTGCAAATAAATACAGTACTCTCAATGGCCACTAGGTGCTGGTTCCAATTGATGTCAATTCAAATATCATCATTTTCAAACATGAAATACTCTGTCAATACATTTTTTTACAAATCATTCTGATGTCATTATCTAAAATCAGCTCTTCTTCTCAGTGATCTGGTGGTTCATCTGAAAATCAATTCATCATTAAGTAGATCTCAGGTTTCAAAAACAGGAAGATTCATGGAAGCGGTTAATTTGATCTACAGGTCTGGTCTCTAATGAGATCAGCCCTGAACTCCAGTCTCATACACATTGGACAGTGTCCTCGGGTTCAAGGGCCACCTCCTCACTCCTCCCTTCATATCCACATATGGTCACTTCTGGCTCCAAAAAACCAACATGACAACATTCAAATGCAAAACTCCTGGATTCAAAATGCAAGTCCAAGATCCAATGGGTGACATCACAGTAGCATCACCCATTTATTCAGTCTATGCTTACAGCACACATGATTAACATGTTTAGCTAATAAAGTGTTGAATGGCAAAAGTCCCATTTTAGTCTGTGTTTTACAACCAAAGTGTATTTCCATCATTTATAGCTTATTGCATTGGGTGTTTGGCAGCAGAATCCTGAATAACTTGACACATCTCTGACAGCAGTGGGCTATCGGGCCACCTGAAGGTCCTGTCTGTTCAAGCTTGTAGATGGCAGGCTGCCTGGTGGCAGAGCTGGACTGCTGTACAGTAGGCCAGAGCTGCTCACCACTGGGGTTCTCAACAGCAAAATTTTTAAAAACTCCTTTTTTTAGCTCTACACTCTACATCAAAGCCTTCGAAGCTGACTGCTGATGTTGGTGAGATGGCTTCATGCAGTTATCTTTTACTTGATTTGAGGCCAAGAAGACTAAGATCTGCTCGTTTGTGCAGAGAAATGCTTCTGTGTATCAGGAGCCAGAGACCGTAGCCATATTTTCATAATTTACGAGAGTTGTTAAGACGTCATCATTTATTTATTTAGAGCTTATCCAAACATGATGAACACTTGATATGTTGTATGAAGTCCTGAGAGATGAGAGCATGTGAGTGAAACTATATAAAAAAAACAAATCCCAATGTAAAAAGGAAGGCAAACAAAATAAATCCTGAAGAGAAACCGGAACCGAAATAAAAAATCTCTTTGTATTTTTTGCACGTTATGACAAACTGTTTATAAAATGCTGTTTTATTGTTCAGTTTCTTGGAAGTAGGTCAGTTGGACCGACATCCAGCTGAGTTCTGTTGATGTATCCGAGAAATCAGATTTCAGACAATGCAGTGTTTATGGGCATTTAGCGTCGATGCGGCACTGCAGCTCTGCCCTCATCCCTCTGTTCCAATCTGGCCATCTGTGTAAACATTAATCACTAATCTAGCATATTAGAAAGCACTATTCCCTCACCTCAGCATCTGCCACCGTGAGCCATGCATCCCTGTCTTTAACAAAGGGTCACAATCACAGGCGACATCTGAAGAGGGAAACTTTGGCTCACATCACATAGATCTACTCCACTTTCAGATTTTAAATGTTTTCTTTTTTTGCTGTTATTAAAAAAACTAAATAAGTGAATGAATGAAAATCAGCAGTGAGTTTGAACCAAAGATACATCCAGTCGACTTCTTCTCTCATGCAAACTCCATCTGAACCACCGGGTGACTTCTTGGGTACCTGGATCTTACTGGTTCCTGGTTCCTGTTTCTCCCTTCCAGTCATCTCTCCAGTACCTGCCAGAAGATGACTCAGGACTCACCCATTGAGACCGGCTCAGACACCCTCCTGTGGAGCCTTCTGTCAGGAGCTGGGTCTGTCTCAGTGGGATCAATGATTGGCAAACATATCTTTAAATGCAGCAGTAAAGGCTGATTTGGTTTTTAGCCGTACTAGCTGTTGTAGATACACCTTGTGTTCCAGTAGGCACCTTAGTACAGTGGCCCAGAAGGGTCAAAACAAATACAAAAGTCACAATAATAATGCAAATGTGTGAAGCAAATGAGTGAAGCTAAAACAAAAATAAAGTCGCAATGAAAGTGTGGAAGTGCCGTCCGAACATCAGGCTTTGTTTCCAGGGGACATTAATTGCGCACAGACAGATGTCGACGTTGGATGGACGTGGAGCAAAAAAGTTAAAGAAGACGTTGAGTTGGAAGGTTTATCAAGTTTATCAAAGTTTAAAACAACATTTACTCACTTCTTAAACTTTCCCAGATAAGCTAAATGTGACCAGATGAACTCAGATCTTTGAACCACTCCCCACTTCTGTTGTGGTTTCACTTCCTTTGTGATCTTTTTTACATTCGTGTTGTTTGTATTTGTTTCGTATGGAGGACCAAAACTGCCAAAATAAAAATAATTTTTAATCATTCATTGATATTTAATTCTATTTCTATATTTATTTTTGTACTTATTTCCACATTTATTTTTCTATTTATTTTTAATCTTAGAATCTTGTTTTTATTTTTATATTTTTTTTACTTTTATTAATTTTTTTTACTTTTATGTATTTATTTGTACTTTTATTTATTTATTCATCTACATATTTATTTATTTATATTCATTTATATTTTCACTTTTATTTATGCATTTATTTTTTATTTTGGCAGTTTCGGTACTCCATAGTTTCGACCCTTCTAGGCCACCGTACCGTAATCCAGTCAAGAGATCATTTTTACTGACTGAGCACTGATGTAGTAAAAGTGTTGGAGTATTTTATCAGAGTTTAGTCATTTTATGTCACATGATACTTCTATTCTACTACATTTAAGATGGGTATATTGTACTTTTTACTTCAAAGATAAAGTAGTTTGTTATTTTACAGTTCAAGCCATGGGGCAGGTCGGGAAGCACTGAACTGCAGTGCCACCAGCTACAGTATATAAAATACTCAACATTGGATCTACCTTAGCTAGCTACTATCAATAAATACTGCTAACACTTTGATGCCTCAGTAATGATAATCTAATGCAGTTATTAGCAATATTATATGAGCCACAGAGGAGAAATGGAAACAATTTGCTGCTAACGTTTCTGTACTTTAAGGAGGATGGATGAATATAATGCACAGTGTATTTTTAAATCCTTGCACTGGAACTTTTACTATTGCAAAGAGTCTGAATACTGGAATTTCTTGTTGTGTCCAAACGTGTTTGAAGAAGCATAAATTTGCTGCAGCTCGTCTTTACATGAGTTGCATATTAGCTCTCAACAGGGGACAGCTGCTGGATAGAAACTAAAGCCTTCTGCTCTTGCCTCCGCCAGCACAGGCTTGATGTCCACATAATTAGTGGCAACCTTTTCCTTACATTTGAAATTTAGATTTTGTTTCTACACAGCCAATTAGACATGCATGTGGACGGATGGTAGCTACAGGTGGAGTAGTCATGGTGGAAGATGGGCGCTTCAGCAGACTAATCTTGAATGTAAATAAAAAGCCCATGTTCAAAATATAGTTTGGAAGATAGATTATGACATAAACTAACAATTCATGGAAATGTTTAAACATAAAGAGCCCATACAACTAAGGCTACATTCAGACTGCAGGCTAAAGTGACCCAAATCCGATTTTTCTGCCCCTTAATTGAGCATTAAGCCCTGCAGTGTGAACGTACCCTAAGATATCCATCTCCAAAAGTCAGAACTCCTCTGAATGCCATTTTCAATGAGCCCATATGATGTCAGAGCATTTTAATCAGAAAACCCCTCCCATTTTTGTGATTGGTTGAAATGCTCTGACATCACATGGGCTCAGGCTGTGGAAGCAACACATAGTAAGTTACATTGCATCATAGCAGACCAGTAGTGGCATTAGGATCATCATACAAAAACTTTTTCATAAAGGGTGAAATACGCCTGATTTTTTATATTATATTACAAGCTATCAACCTGTTCCTTTAAGGTGAAGCAAATAAGAGCGTAGGACGGTAGAAATGAGTGAAAGCATCTTCCAAGACTGAAAATAAAAGTATGTTTACCTACAGCCTGAGATATATAATCTATTTGTTGATGATGTTTTTGTTCTCTGCTGCAATGGCGATGCAATCTGTGCAGTACTTTTAACAGCTGTAACACTGTTTATCTCATTCATCAAGTGTTCAATTTGAATTGCTGAATTAAAGGAAATATTAAAGGGTTATTAATCATGTCCTTGTCCTCCACATGTTTTTTTTGGTTATTCTTGTCAATTGCAGAAAGATAAATTTATGTGTGAGTGTGTCCCACAGGCAGTTGTATTTCCTTCGAGGCGCACAGTTCACAGTTCCCGACCTCCACTGATACTAATGGTCACCACAGCGTAGGGGGAGCTCATTGTCCTTGAGACACTCGTATGATTTGCGACGATCCATCCTGTCACTCAAGATGTACTTTAACTCTTCACTGCAAATCAAAGGCTGCTTTGAAACATTCAGAAATGTCACCGCCGTGCAAAAATGTGCAGGGAGAGGCAGAGTGAGGTGGAGGGCTAGAAGTCAACAAGAAAAAAACAGCAGATGCTCGATGATGAATAAGCAGCAGTGGTGAGTACAACGCGTGAATATGCTCGGCTGAATCCATCCATCTGCCTGGCTCTAAGTCACTTTACGTGCATTAATTTAATAAAGTTCCCACCAACACTCAACGTCCACTTGTGTGTGTGTTGTGTGTGTGTGTGTGTGTGGAGCTCCTCTGGATGCTTAGCATGTGTGAAGAGAGCGAACAAAGATTTCATTAAGTGTAAAGCCTGACTTTATAGTGATCAATGGCTGTGCTCATCGGTCACCCGGAGTGGCCTATAACTGACCGCAGCATCGAGCTGGATGCGGGGAAGAGAATGAAGAAAGGAGGGAGTGGCTGAGATGGAGTGGAAATAGAGAGGAAGGAGGTGTTTGAGCTGATGAAAGTGGAGGAAAGTGGGGAAGGGAGACAGATGAGGAATAATAGATCACATTGACCTCCCAACCCCATCCTGAGACGTGTCTTCTGGGAAATATCGTAGCTACTATTGGGAAATAGTTTCACTTTTGTTGCGTTAAAACGATCAAACCACATACCTGCAGAGTTAATACACAGATTTGGTAAATGCACCGCTAACAAGCTGTGCAAACACAGACGTTGCAGGATAATTATATGCAGTGTATTTTTGCAGCATAGCTACCAAGGGCTAATGAAAAATGCTCCAAACTCAGTGCAACTTCTATTAATTATGTAGATTAAATTCACGCTATGTTCTGAACAAGCCCATTTTGCATTTTTGTGCACGGGCCTGGAAACACCATTATCTGTGCAACCTAACAAAAGTGCTACCTCTTCACTTTGAGGATCACACTTGTGGTTTTGCATCTTTGAATCCATTAGTACAAATTGTGTGTCTTTAAGATTACTTCTGGCTGTTTTCCAGTGCATATAATCAGCTTCTTAACTGACCCCCCCTGTCATCAAGAGAGTCAATAAGTGCCTTTTTATGCTCTTTTATATCTGCTTTTTTGTTGCTTTAGAATTTGTTTAAATATTAATAAAAGACAATGATGAGATTACACAAACGAAGGGAGAGAAAGATGGAGAACAACATGAACCAAGGGTCCACAACAGGGCTTCATTAAGCAGGAACTATATGCTCTGCTCTGATAGTATCGAAATCCCTCCCTCCTCTTCACACACACTTGGATTATGGTGGTTAGGAAATGAATGTGTCAAACATTTGCTGTCACTTTCCAAAACCCAACATCCACGCCCACATTCGCTGTGATTGGCTGGCTGAGGAGAGAGAGGAGCGAGGTCTGACTCCTCTCTCCATCTATTTGTGGCGCCACTGGGAACAATATAAATCTGTCCCTGGGGAGATTGTCTGAAAACTGTATGTTGTGTTGCCCTTCTTGTCGTATCACAGTCACTATGTGTTGCTGTGGTTTCAGAAATGTAGGTACGCCCTGATTCCCGTTTTGAGAAACATAAATATCCTACTGTAATTGCATTGCTCCTAAAGAAACTAGGATGGATTTACTGTATACTGACCCAAAAATAGCCAGATACAAATATCACTGCCCGTTTTACAGAGCAAGGCTGCTGCAGCCAATCATGTTACAGTGTTACAGGCAATCTACAGTATTAATGGCACACAGGAGACTTTCAGTCCTTGACTACCGCCTTTAAGGCAGTGACTATTTCAGACAGTGTGGCACCCTGGGGAGAAGAGCTGTCTTCAGGAAAACCTCAAGAAACCTCACTGTTGACCTATGAGACATTGTGGACGGGGAGGAAGTGGAGGAGTATTGCTGAAGTACTACATTCAGGAGTACAAATACAAAGACAAAACTTTGTGAATTTTACTGAAAAAAAACAAAACCCAAATAAAGATGTTACTCTGTGTGTGGAAATTTCAAGCTCTGTTAAACAAGCAGGTCAGTGTTGGGCTGTGAAAACTCAAGTACAACACAGCTTTGAAGGACTTTTATGTGTTTTTTTTACACTTTCTATTTTACTTACGCTCTAAACTGGACTGTTTACACCATTTTTGAAATGTGACAAAAATAAGTTTGTAGCGACTTTGCACAAGAACTGAAAAAGATTTGATTCATGTAACAGTGTGAAACCTGTGCACACAAGTCCGTTTGCATGCACGTGCAAGACTAATGAAACATCCACTGGATGCAGGTGCATCCTAATTTTAATCTTTGACTGGTGCCAGAAGGAAAGTTGCAGCGAATGATACTTGCCTCTCCTGTCGCTTACTGGTGATGAACTGGAGAGGGGCAATCCAGCAGAGTAGGGAAGTGTGTCAGAGTAAATCTAGAAACCCTGCTGAGCTCATCCTCAGCTGCAGAGGTGACCCCGCTGGTGCAGAAATGACAGAGTGGCTTGATGTGGAGGAGTCAGACACAGGAGATC